>JAHPZR010021896.1:0-51648 GCA_019787425.1 Platygyra sinensis
ACCTTCGCACTCTGTTGTTGGAAAGGAGTTTGGCTGTGCGACAATTGAACTGGATTAGATACCCGAGTATAGTTAGGAACTTGCACTGGAGCTCTCCCCTGGACGTTGGGCATGACAATTCCTTGAACTCGAGTAGGGGCAGCACTTTGTGCTGTGCACGTTGCTGGTACTCTTACGTCCAATGGAGGATCAGTCTGACACGCAGTAGACTTCATTTCATTTGCAAGATCAACTGTCTGACATCCAGTTGAAAACGATAAGATAGTTACGTCGGGAGAGGGCTCTCGTATCGTCCTCAAGGGTGATGTTGCTCTGTCAACAGTTCTTCCTCGACGGAGGCTCTGAAAATGACACACTGAATGTTAAGATCACGAAGTTCTTCATCAAAATCGCATAAGAAATGACCAACTGAGGTGTTGATGGATTTCACACATCCATGGTAGTAAGTACCTCAGCTGGAACAGTTTTAATAGCAATATTCAACAATTAAAGCGGTAACACATGTATTTTGATGTTGGCTGATATTTCCGAAAACAGGGGAACTGTCTGCTACTTACCAAATCCATATTGATTTGTATTCCTCTTGAAACGGTTTCATTTTTCACCTGTAAATAAATTAAGCAGATTCTGAGATTGGATTACAAGAGTTGAATAGCCTACCTCTTTAATTCTTACAAAAGACAACGAGAGATACATCTGTACCAACCTACAAAAAACAGTGTTTATTGTTACTGGAGCTACATGTTTGCCTTTGGCCAACCAGTGGATTGAGTGTTTACCAGATAATAATACACATGAAAAAATTACTCGATTCTGATTGGCTGAGAGCAGTGCAGTTCAAAAGTAACACCAGTGCAAAAAGTGTAACACCGGTGTAAAAAGTGTAACACCAGTGCAAATAACACGTCGTAATTCTGGATTATGATTGGCAGAAAGACAATGAGAAGTTTTGTATGCCAATGATATCATGTAAAGCAATGACAAAAATTTTGTACGGAAACTCTGAATGCAAAAAAATTGGTTTCAAGAAACATCTTCAGGCCCTTTTTCTGCGCGAATTCAGTTTCATGTTTGTATTGTTAATAAGTAATCATACGGATTTTCTCGTTCAATTTGAGTTTTTCAAAAAGCTGAAATTGCACGAGCCGAACATTTATTCTATTACACACGATTACAGGAACCAAACTTTGAAATAACGCCTCGACAGTCCAAGTGTCCTCGATGCTCAAAAATGTCCAAAAACTTGCAATTCGTACTGTACAAGCCGAGGATTACAATTAGACTTATTTAAGCGAACGAAAAAAAGGTTAAGCTGACGTAATATATGCGAAACACGAACGATTGCAAACTTTACTCAAAAAACTACGTAAAGCAAAATAGTCTGTTCAAACACTAATGACCAATTGGACGCAATTGTCTCCAGTTCGACGAGTACCAGTTGAAAACAAAGTTGTCTTTGAGAACTGCGCTCACAATTTTTGTTCTGAATTTGCAAAGCAACGCAACTTTTGACTTTCCTATTTCCCATGATGGCATGACAGCTGTTGAAGTACTCTAAAGTGCTTGTACTATCATTTGATTTAATGATGAGAATCGAGATGTTTAAACTTAAGAAGAGTTACCAAAGGCAGCCCCTGCTGCTCCGACTGTAGGGGTTTGCCTCGGCGTAAAAACCAGTGAAGTTTTCTTTGTTTTGCAGCTACTGTTAGGGTGTATTATGCCGACTTCTTTGTTTTCTTTGTTTACGTCACTGGTGAGTGTTACAGGTTCTTATACCGAGAATGCCGACTTTAGTATGCTATAGGTGTGTACATATGGATTCGTACCTTGGATGAAGGCAGCAAGTCATTCACAAGGTCCTTCAGTTTTTCACACTCCGAGTGAAGTCCTTTATTTTTCTCTTCTAGATGTGAAACTAGTCCTTCTAGTTCTGTCCTGGCTCTTTTTTCCTCAGTAAATTTTGTCAGTAAGGTATTCATGGCCTATATTGAATCCATCAATACAAAAATAATGTAAATATGTAACAGGCCAAAAGGATGACGCTGAAGAGAAATAAAGAATACCGTTTACATGTACACTACGTTGTTTGAAAGGCAAAGAAGTTCCACAAACCTCTAGCGTATTGTAGTGGCTTGAATAATCAATCTTGCTATCTTCTGGCCGTCCTTTAGCAGATCGCGACATCACCCCACTGCCTTCCTCTGCATTTCTATTTTCATGTTGAGTAGAATGCAGTCTGAGCCCACTGCCTGTGGAAATGCAAATTGCAAACATATTAAAGTAATACTTCTAGCAATGAAAACATTTATGCTCTTTAACAACACTTTTTTGTGCATATGAGGCGATATTTTTGGCTTATTGGGGAAATTCTTCAAAACAAGTATTTTCAATATTTTGACTGGCCAAAAATGAGGCATGACTGAGCTAAAATTGGCTTGTAAACATGTATATATAGCTAGCTGATAAGTTTACTCTTCATTAAATCTGCCTGATGAGTGCATACACACGAAACTCAGAGGCGCAGGGAATCTCGTGTATTTTCATTTAGTCATCTAATTCTAAAAATAGTTTATTTTTATTAGTTAATTTTCAAGTTTTATATTTCTTCCTGCAGATAATAAAAGTAATTCCTCAGCCCAGAATAAATATAATCAAAGTATAATGCAAAGGAACTATACTTTATATAACCATTAATTACTCCACTCTTCACAAATTTATCTATTAATGTGTTTATCTGATGCATTGGAAGTCCTGGTTACTAAACTCTTTCTTGACGAATTGAAATTTTCATCCTTTGTAATGGGGAGTAACATGGGTTACTGGCACACTTTTAGCAGCAAGATCTCACACCATGATATGCACCCAGAAATATTAGATTTAGAGGCACCAGACAAATTTAATACAGTGTATAAATGATATACATGTACGGTAATTATATTTATCGAGTTACAGGTTAGTCTTGCAGACAGTGTACCTATTCATACACATAAGCTTATGTTGTTTGGTTTGGCGTTTTGGTTCATGAGCCCCTGTGTCAAGAGTTATCTTATAAATGTTTGGGCCAGAAACAATCCATGACAGTGCTAAAATGAATTTGGTCAGTCATCCTGTCTGGAGACTCTCCTGAGATTGTTTCGAGCCCTGTGGGTTATCTTCTTACAATAAACCTGCAATGCATGGCCCCAAAGAGAAGTGAGTTTTTTTTTCTAGCCATTGATACTCAATATTTCCTTGTGACAGTACTGGCAGAGGCAAAATTCTTTGTCAAAAGAAAAGACACTCACGGGGTTGTGATATGCATTGTACCATGTATCCTATAAATTGGCAAACATAATGTTTTATTACAATTCCCAGCAGAAAAGCAATTGGTTTTCACAGACAACACTTTGAGCTGCAATTGTCTACAAGAAAACCTTTCCTCCAGATGGAAGGCAGGCAACATTGGACAGCCTGTCCATATTAAAACCCCTAATATTGTGTATATTTTCTGGATTCTGAATTATATTCAGCATTATCGTGGTTGACGGATCCAGATGTTGTGGAACTGTTTGTCTTATACCCTAGTCATTTGCGATTTGTTGTTGGCCCAAGAGAGGCCCGCAACCCTAATCTTGACAGTGACCAGTGGATTGGGTATTACGCGTGCGCGCCACGTTTATAACAGGGAGGCTGAAACCGGAAATTGAAAATTTGTTCTGCAACTAAGAACGATCAGAATGCGAAAAATGTGTCAATCACAACAGTTTGTCACATTGGATCCAAGCTTCTGTAACCCCAGCTCAAACTATCGCGGAAAAAAAAAACCCAGCGCCCGTCGAAAAATTTTTTTTTTTCACTAGAACTTGAGTTCGGGACATATGTAAATTTATATTCATTTGGATCGTATTCTTAAACAATCCAGCTTTATAATGTTAAGATTTCAGGGAAATGGAAGAAAACCAGAATTAATTAGAATCTTTTTTTCACCTCGCGTCATTACTTGACTCGACGAAGTAGCCACGGTCGCCCATAGCAAAAAAAAAACACGAACAACACAAGCCGACGTCTCGGTCAAAAATCCCAGAATTAATTCCTGCAAGCTAAACCTTCAATGGGAACATCTTTTCCGAACTTTCCTTGCGTGATTTAGATGAAAAAAGTGACATCGGCGGGCTAGAAAAGAGAACCAAAGAAAAAACAGAACAGACAGCATAACAACGTGATAATTCAGGACAATTATTCACTGAGTGCGTTTGGCACGGAAACGAAAATAAAGCTTGCTTCTGGCTAATTAAACCCTTAAAAGCCAGCAAATGGTCCCAAATTACTCTCTATCCTTACAAATGTCTTGACTTCCATCTCTGAAAGATTTTGCCTCAATTTTGAGCAAATAAACATTCCACCGCGATCGGCCGTCATTTTTTTCCTTGAATATTTAATTAGCTAACTTGACAAAACTCTCCGGAGGGGTAGGGGTCCAAATTTGGCGAGAAGCTAAAGTAACGCCAATTTTCTGTCACGCTTTCAATAAAATGGTCTTTCAAATATCCAATTTCCTTTGCTGACAAGGCGTGCATTACTATCTTCTCTGCCCATTCTTAACATCTTAAACAAAAGCCCTTCATGTGCATTCAGGCCCGCAATTTCTAACCTGTGGTTACTAGTAGGTCTTCTTTTAATTAGTCATTGCATCTTTGACTTTTACCAACAGGCAAAAAGCCACGGCTGCAAGTCACAATTCCTAGGCTTCGATTGTCTCAAAAACAATTGGAGAGGCTACGGAAAATTTCTTCAAAACATCAGAAAGCACCGTTAGTAGCTAACAAGGAAGAAGACGAGGGACATGTTGCTACCGTGAATGCCAGTGCTTCCCCAAGTGCATTAACAACAGAGACAGTACCAACAGAGACAGTACCAACAGAGACAGTATCGACAGAGACAGTATCACCAGAGAGAGTGTCAACAGAGACAGTATCAACAGAAACAGTGTCAACAGTAGTGGAAGAGCCAGGAACGACAGTAGAAGAGAGTCCCATCAGACACAGGTTAACAAACCTCTTAGATGGAACATCCCTTAGTCCGGATGGTGCAGCACACACTAATGAGGAAAATGTCAAAAGCATTAACTGCGAGGAAGGAGGTCAATTAAACAATGCTGAGAGTTTATCAGGACCAGTGTCGACAGAGGAGCATTTGTTTTGTCCAGAAGAGCTCCTCTCCTCTGACAATGGCTTATCACCTTTAACGCATGAGGAAGTTTGTATAACAGTACCCTGTTATCCTGATGTTGTGTCGAAGACCTGTATGCAGGTTGAAATAGGATGCACTCAGAGATTGTCTGATAGCGACAGTCAAGCAGCGGATGTCACTACTGCTTCTGTGCAAGATAAAGAAGATCATGGAACGAACCAAAGGCTGGAACCTTCTAGGGTTGAAGAGAGGTCGAGTGTTTCAGAGGAAGGAAGTGAACGCAGAAGTGTTTCCTCGGATGGATGTGACGTATTACATCAGCTTTCCAATAATGCTGTGCTAGACGAGAAAGAGGCGGCTGAAAATAGAAATGCAGAGGAAGGCAGTGGGGTGATGTCGCGATCTGCTAAAGGACGGCCAGAAGATAGCAAGATTGATTATTCAAGCCACTACAATACGCTAGAGGTTTGTGGAACTTCTTTGCCTTTCAAACAACGTAGTGTACATGTAAACGGTATTCTTTATTTCTCTTCAGCGTCATCCTTTTGGCCTGTTACATATTTACATTATTTTTGTATTGATGGATTCAATATAGGCCATGAATACCTTACTGACAAAATTTACTGAGGAAAAAAGAGCCAGGACAGAACTAGAAGGACTAGTTTCACATCTAGAAGAGAAAAATAAAGGACTTCACTCGGAGTGTGAAAAACTGAAGGACCTTGTGAATGACTTGCTGCCTTCATCCAAGGTACGAATCCATATGTACACACCTATAGCATACTAAAGTCGGCATTCTCGGTATAAGAACCTGTAACACTCACCAGTGACGTAAACAAAGAAAACAAAGAAGTCGGCATAATACACCCTAACAGTAGCTGCAAAACAAAGAAAACTTCACTGGTTTTTACGCCGAGGCAAACCCCTACAGTCGGAGCAGCAGGGGCTGCCTTTGGTAACTCTTCTTAAGTTTAAACATCTCGATTCTCATCATTAAATCAAATGATAGTACAAGCACTTTAGAGTACTTCAACAGCTGTCATGCCATCATGGGAAATAGGAAAGTCAAAAGTTGCGTTGCTTTGCAAATTCAGAACAAAAATTGTGAGCGCAGTTCTCAAAGACAACTTTGTTTTCAACTGGTACTCGTCGAACTGGAGACAATTGCGTCCAATTGGTCATTAGTGTTTGAACAGACTATTTTGCTTTACGTAGTTTTTTGAGTAAAGTTTGCAATCGTTCGTGTTTCGCATATATTACGTCAGCTTAACCTTTTTTTCGTTCGCTTAAATAAGTCTAATTGTAATCCTCGGCTTGTACAGTACGAATTGCAAGTTTTTGGACATTTTTGAGCATCGAGGACACTTGGACTGTCGAGGCGTTATTTCAAAGTTTGGTTCCTGTAATCGTGTGTAATAGAATAAATGTTCGGCTCGTGCAATTTCAGCTTTTTGAAAAACTCAAATTGAACGAGAAAATCCGTATGATTACTTATTAACAATACAAACATGAAACTGAATTCGCGCAGAAAAAGGGCCTGAAGATGTTTCTTGAAACCAATTTTTTTGCATTCAGAGTTTCCGTACAAAATTTTTGTCATTGCTTTACATGATATCATTGGCATACAAAACTTCTCATTGTCTTTCTGCCAATCATAATCCAGAATTACGACGTGTTATTTGCACTGGTGTTACACTTTTTACACCGGTGTTACACTTTTTGCACTGGTGTTACTTTTGAACTGCACTGCTCTCAGCCAATCAGAATCGAGTAATTTTTTCATGTGTATTATTATCTGGTAAACACTCAATCCACTGGTTGGCCAAAGGCAAACATGTAGCTCCAGTAACAATAAACACTGTTTTTTGTAGGTTGGTACAGATGTATCTCTCGTTGTCTTTTGTAAGAATTAAAGAGGTAGGCTATTCAACTCTTGTAATCCAATCTCAGAATCTGCTTAATTTATTTACAGGTGAAAAATGAAACCGTTTCAAGAGGAATACAAATCAATATGGATTTGGTAAGTAGCAGACAGTTCCCCTGTTTTCGGAAATATCAGCCAACATCAAAATACATGTGTTACCGCTTTAATTGTTGAATATTGCTATTAAAACTGTTCCAGCTGAGGTACTTACTACCATGGATGTGTGAAATCCATCAACACCTCAGTTGGTCATTTCTTATGCGATTTTGATGAAGAACTTCGTGATCTTAACATTCAGTGTGTCATTTTCAGAGCCTCCGTCGAGGAAGAACTGTTGACAGAGCAACATCACCCTTGAGGACGATACGAGAGCCCTCTCCCGACGTAACTATCTTATCGTTTTCAACTGGATGTCAGACAGTTGATCTTGCAAATGAAATGAAGTCTACTGCGTGTCAGACTGATCCTCCATTGGACGTAAGAGTACCAGCAACGTGCACAGCACAAAGTGCTGCCCCTACTCGAGTTCAAGGAATTGTCATGCCCAACGTCCAGGGGAGAGCTCCAGTGCAAGTTCCTAACTATACTCGGGTATCTAATCCAGTTCAATTGTCGCACAGCCAAACTCCTTTCCAACAACAGAGTGCGAAGGTGACAGTTTCTCAACCACTGGGCGTTCAATCACAACAAGCACATACCAATTGGCAGATGTTGGCGTTTAATTTGGCAAATATGGGGCAGACAACAGGTCATAATAACGTTGCAAGTTCCCATGCTACCACTCTTAACTCTCCTCAAGTCAGAATCTCTCAACCAACAGGTGCAGCATTGTATGCACAAGTGCCTCAAAATCAATTTATACCCATATCCACGCAGATTTCCGGCAATCAATCACTTGTGGGTTATACCCAAGGATCTTATAGTGGTGTTTACCAGACCTACAGCACCCTGTCAACACAACAGGCCACTCGACCAGATACGTATAACCAATCAACAGGACAGAGGTTAAATTTAAATACGGGCACATTAAGTCCATTATTTACACAAAATCAATTATTGGCGCACAGTAGTGCACCTTTATCACATCAAACCTTCCCTTCTGCTCAGGGTGAATCACACAACAGTAGACCTGCCCAGTTTGTGGGCGCACTACAACATTCTACTCGGCAACAGACGACTCCAACTAGTTCATTGCAGATATCTGGAAGTGCTCAATCTAGTATTAGAGATGTCATTCTACATCTCGCCAATGGCGTGAGACGTCAAATTAACACTACTACGGCAGAATCATTAAGACACCCCCAGCAGCCATTAGGAGCATCTCTTCCAAGTGGGATAGTTTATAACCAAGTAACTGCCCCACAGCATAAAGAGGGACTGTCTCTACAACATCAAGCGTCGCCACCTGTAGGGTCACAAGTACAGCAACTCACATCATTACGAAACTCGCAGCAATCACTGGGAGCAATTCCTCAAAGCAGGGTGGGCTATAATCAAGGAACTGTCCCTCGGCAAACAGTGGGACTTCGTACACAACATCATGTGCCGCAATCTGAGGGGTCACAAGCAATGCCGCTCACTCAGACAAGTTCCACATCATCAGGAAATGTGCAAAATCCATTGGGAACATTTCCTCGACAAAGAATGCGCTACAATCAAGTAGCTGCCTCAACGCAAACAGAAGGACTTCGAAAACAGCATCAAGTATCGCAGCCTGAGGCTTCCCAAGTACACCTACATGCTCAACCAGTACAACAGAACAATGTGAACAGGATGACTGGGCAACAGTCTGATAAGACCTCATCATCCTCCCGAACATCAAACACTGATAATCACTTGGGAGATAAATTGCTTGAAAACGTGCTGGAGCGAAGAAGTCTGTACAGTGAAGTTCAACTTGTTTACAACGAGTTACAAAAGAGCTTAAGTGAAGGCAAGTATCCACAGAAGCAGAGTACCACGACACAAAATCCTCGATCTTTGGATCATCAAATGAGCCAGTTGCCAACAAGTAAGAGTACGCCCCCTATAAATAAGCAACCTCCAGATGCGGCCTCTAGCACATATTCCGTGTCTTCCGTATCACAACAGAGCTCATCGTACTACCGTACAGCTGCAAACCAATTACCTATCCAAGTAAGTCCCAGTGAAAGCCTCGGTAATGGTACACAGAAGCGCTTACTTCATTTCAGTCAAGAAGCAGATTCGAATATACCAAATGGTGCATCTCCAAGAGGCGCAGATGGGTCCAGGCGTTTGGGAAGTTCAGCCGTAAGGCCAACAGTTGGCAAAGATCAAAAAAGCAGTCGTCACTCCGTTGATAACGACCCTTACAAGATGCCTCCCAAAACCCCCAGTGGTGCGTTAGAGGATGTAGTTAAGAGGCTATTAACCTTACAGAATGAAATCGCTAGAACAGAAAATGTTTCTGGCACTGCTCCTGTATCATCAAATTCCCTTGCTGAATCAACGGATGGTGCTTCTAAAGCAGATAGCACTTCCGAATCACAAGGGTCAAAGCAAACGTCGGGACCGAGTGAAAGCACTGCCTCGTCTGAAAAAGATTCAAGCAAGGAATCTCCGCAGCATTACTCCAGAAATCGTGAATGCAAGTCTACAGAATCAGTATCATTAAATCAGGGAGCGGATACCCAAGGGCTAAGTAAAAACCAACACAACAACAACTACTGTTGTTCATCTGGTAATCAGGACAAAGCCGCTGAAGACACTTCAGTTTCTCTTTCAAGTCATAATGTATCAAATACTGATTTCGACAAGATGCAAACGGAAAGTGAACCACCCTCGTCTGTACGTGGTGGAAAGAGCAATACAACTGAAAAAGAAATTGGAGATTTCCCGGCCACCGAGGGAGAAGAGCAAGAAAGTGATAATGGTCATGGACAGGACAACAGTGTCGGAGAAGGGCAAGATTCCTCTTCACCTCGTCCATCAGGACTCGCTAAAGGAACTGAAAATAGAGAACCACAAGATTCGGATGATATTGAAAATGATAACAGTTCCCAAGACATTTATGCAGGTCTGATGTCTCCTATTATACCACGAATGGCTACAGCAAGACGTGCTCGCTCACTCTCAGATATGCACACTACAGAGGATACCTGTGATGTGGACATAAGCACCTCAAGCATCAATTCTCCAGTAAAGAATGTAAACAGTGAAGATCCTGAACCTAAACAAACTTCAGATGACAAAGAACAGGGTTTTATGGATAGCCAGCGGGAAGGTATTAGAACATGTGCCACATTGCCTTCTGTTGATGTTCATCGCAATCAAAACGAACATGGAAGTGACACTGCAAGCAACAGTGAACAGGAGAATGCAGTCAACGACCAACAACATGCTCCATTATCATCTGACGGTACCATGGAGGAAATGCAACTGGAGGAAGATACACAGGTTTCTTCAACCGGTGGCATTGCCGCAGATCTCGGTGATGCACGGCAGGCTACATGTAACACCGCAATTCAGGAAATGCCCAAAACGAATCTCCCAGAGGAACAATTGTCAACGGAATTGAGTGAAGGACAGAGAGATTCACCGGCGTCTGTACATGTACGAAATTCAAATGTGAAGTTAGAAGCAAGTGATGGCCCATGCATGGGTGGAGTAGCTCAAGGGAATAATAAAGAACGCAAAGATGAACAATATCAGAAGTGTCAGCTTAACCCTAAAGAAATTCCTAAACAAAATTTTGTGGGCCTTTACAGCACTTCCCAGGAAACACCTATCGTAGGAGACTTTAAAGAGATCAAGAAAGCGTTATTTACATTACCATTGCCCAGTTCTTTGTTAAAGGAAAATGTTGATGAGAAGGGCGTTAGTCCAGACTTGGTTGATTCCAGGACGAACGTAAAATTTAACAATAGGAATACTGCGATAAACAACGAACCTTCACCGCCCTTGAATACATCTCCTTTGCCAGTCCCTCGTCTTGCTTTACGTATCATGAACGGAAATACTTTGGTTATGTGGGACCTGCCTCCTGGCAACAATATTACCGACATAAGCGTCTTTGAGATATACGTGTTCTTGAGAAACAAGGATGGACGTTGGCAGAACCGTACTGATCGGTGGATTAAAGTCGGGGAAATGAAAGCTATGCCTCTTCCTATGGGATGTACGTTACGCCAAGTAATACAAAATGATGTTATTTACTCATTTATTGTGCGAGCAGTTGGTAAAAATGGATTGCCTGGACCATTCAGTAAACCCTGTTCTGTTAGCATATTATAACATTGGTGGGGTCTTAAAATCGTTGTGTTAAAGATAATTTTAATCATTTTGTTCAGATCTGTTGCGTGTTGCACTATTATATCATGTAAGTTAAGAGTCTTTTTATAATGCAGTATGACTAGTTTACTAGATTCTCGATGGAGTAAGGGTGCGTTTCTTTAAGAAAATCCAAACTTGGATTCTTAAATCCGAAAGAATCTGAAAACGGAATCTGAAAAACGAATCTGATCAATCCAAGATGCGAAAGATCTTGAATTGATCTGTTTAGTAAAGAAACGCAAAATCCATTTTCGGATTCTTTCGGATTTGAGAATCCGATCTTGGATTTTCTTACAGAAACGCACCCGAGTGCTCCTATTGTAAAAAAAATATATACATGCGAGAGAAACAGTTTCATAATGTGAGCAATGTACGAAATATCGAATAGTTATAATCAGCTGTGGGTGTTTCTAGTTAAGGGAGTGATTAAAAAGGAAATGACGACAAACCAGGAAAGCCATGAACCCTTATGGAACAACCAAGAACGTATCTGAGTAGGACAATGCGTATGTAACTTCTCTTCGTATAATAAGTCATCTTGCTATCTCTATACATCCCACTTATGTAATCTCTGACAGGAATCAATGTTACTGTCACTCACCGTTGCCCCTTTGTTGTCGATATCGCAGAGATTGAACCATGCTTGGGTTTTCCATGAGCCGATTTAATTATTTAATTTATAAACGAACACTTAGATAAATATATAATTAAGGATTTGCGGTTCTGCTTGAACAGAATTTAATCAATTTTGCAAACTTGTTCGTGCAGGAAAGAGTAGGTGTTCCAGTTACGTTACATTAAGGTGTCAAATTGACCTTCTTACATTGCTGGAAATAGCTTTTTCTTCAGATTATTTTATGAGAATATTATATCGATTATTTCATACGAGTTTTGAACAGTTTTATCTCATTGCTTTTAACAATAAATGTATATTTTAATGCTATTATTGTCGTTTCACTCGTTTTTTTTGTCGTCTTCTGTTCGTGTCCATCTTTGCTATTGACGCCCTTGTTGCTATGTTCTTTTTCTGTCTCTTTCATCTTTTTAACCTTTCTTTCCTTGCCTTCCTTTTCGTTTGCGGTGGCGGCATTGTCATGGCCCTTTTTACCGTCTTTATTCATCTTTGTCTTTATCGTCTTGTCGCTTTATCATCTGTTTTGTTTGCTTTCCTTACTCTATTTTTTCCTTTTGCTCCTACCTTCTCCATGTCTCTATCTCCTCCTCCTTTTCATCTTCTCATTTTTCATTTTCAAGTTCTTCCTCTGTTGTTCTATTCATCGTCCGCCTGTGGCTTTGTTTCTACTTCCTCTTACTGAACTCGACCCCTTCTTTATTCTTTATCCTCCACCTCATCCTTTTTTCCATTTCGTTTTGGAGAACCAGGGGCAGATAGTCGGGTCAGGAGGGAGTCTAAGACGCCAAAGCAGTCCCGAAGAAGTGTTTGGTATCTGTAACCACGTGCTTAATGTTTCTTTACTGAGACTAGGCAGGGACCCGTTATCTTAGCCCAAATCAGAGTCGTCGTGTTATCGTTCACACCAAAACCAAATTTCGCTCTCCCCAGTTTCTGTTACTTGCACAATGTAGAGGAAGGATAACCAGCTTTGAAGTTGAACCCCTGTAGTGCACATTATTAATAATTGGCTAAAAAGATAAAATTAAGCCACGGTATGAATTGCCATTTAGAGACTCGTTGGCGTAATGGTTAGCACGTCAGAACGAGCGGTTTAAACGCGAGCCCCTTCAGCCTTACAGTGCTTCTCCATTCAGGTAAACAACCTTGCATACGGCAGCTGAGCCCGCAGTGTGTGCGGCAGTCAAAACTTAGCTGTCCTACCGAAACTAAACACAACTAGTGAGACAATCTCAGATAGTGCAGAGTGTTATGCAGGTCTGTCAGTACGTTTTGAGTCATCTACTGCTTGTATGTAACTTGTTACTTCAACATGTTTAAGGCCCAAAAATAACTTATAATTAGTGTTTGTCAAGACGGTTTTAAATTTCACTTTGGTGTTTTACGTTGAATTTTGATCATTTTAAATTCATTAAGACGTTGAACTAGCAAACGTGATAATTTTATTTTTTCAATGCCAACATTTGTAACTTGATACTTTTGTTTTCGTCGCAAAGTTTGTAACTTGATACCCTTGTTTTCTAAAAAACATACAAAGGAAGATATGCTCGCCTTTTTCCTGCTGGGAAAAATGAAATTATGTTATTGACTTATGAAAAAAATGGAAGAGGAATGATTTTGTTTCATTCAAGAGGCAGATTTTCATATCATTGATAAACAATTGCTAATTTGATTATCAAATAGTCACGTCGTGTCTCGGAATAGCACGTTGATGTTAACAATAAACCAGTTCAAAATACACAATATCGATAAATACAACGGAGAATTGTCTCAACATGACCGATATTATATCCTACATTGGTGAATGAATCCCCTCAAAGACTAACTAAATTTATTTAAGGTTTCCGTTAGTGCCACAGTGTCTGCAGCAATATTTGAGAAGTTTCTTTTGTCACGACATTACTAATTTTAATACCGCTAACTCGGAAATGTTTCGAATGAATACACTTGTGAACTTCTTTTTCTCTTACAGAAGGGAGAAAATAAACAAGCGGCTGAGGAAATCCATTCGTTTCCCTCTTTAAAGCAAACACGAAATAGCACACGACATTTTTGAACCGAGCTAGGGATGTTTCCAAAAGATACGCTGTCATAAAGGCGTTCTTTGCACTAAAAGGAAGAACAGATATTACCTGAAAGATAACTGCTATCGTATCGCACGCATGATTCTCAACTCGAGATCGGATTGTATCATGCTGACAATTCTAGAGCGCATGCGTCTTACATGCTGTGTTCTACCACAAGGAAAAGCACTTAACGTTCGTTTGTAATTGTGTATGAAATGTATTGTTTACTAAACATATAGATAACACTAATGCTAATCAATCTGCGTATGCGCCTCGAGTAAATTTCTTTTGTTCTTAAGAAAATAGTACCACTAGGATAACAAGAATATATTGGAACCATATATAGTTTAGTCTGTTGTTAATAGGAGGATGTAAGTGTAGTATGTTTTACGTAGCACTTGAAGGTACCTACCCCAACCCCTCAAAACAAGGCTTATTAATTAATTGGAATTAATTAATTAAGTAAACATTAAAGTTTACACCTTATTGCCATATTGCGTTAGCGGCGTCAACCCCCCAAACCATCCCAATAGTGCACTCTGCACTAAAAATAGCCTTTTTGTTCGTCGCTAGCTAAAATAAAGACAATGGTAAAGCTGCTTTAGCAACTGTTAATTATTAACTACAAAATTCGGGGTTTAATTTGACGACAAACAGCACATTTCGTTCAGAACAAGACAACTATTATCCTACATGGCAACTATCGACGAACTATACTATTTTTGGAGCCAAATTAGATGCTTGGAGACAGAAAATGTTTCATATTTTTCACTTTTTGCAATGTGATATGATTTTGGGAAATGTAGATCCCCTTTCATGAATATTTAATGCAATCTCTAATGAGAAAAGTTGCTTAATTTCAATGCTTTTCCTGTCAACTTACATTGACGTGAGAACAGTTAAGTTTTTCCCGCCTGCTGAATCCTGATTGGTCAATTCAAATTTCCCGCGTAAAAGCCGTATGCAAGGAAAGGGGTCGAAGAAAATTTAGTGCTGGGCTTAACTCTGCAATGAGTTAGCATTTCATCAAAGGGAGATGACCTTCGGCAGTATGGAACACCCACTAACGTAGTTAAAGAAACTGATATCACAGTTTTTATGTAACCTTTTCTTTTCAATACAATTTCAACAAAAATGATTTTTTTTTCTATTATTTATGTTCTGAGGCAGTTCATATTAATACAACACTCCTATATGAGCTGCTGAAACATTTTTCTAGTGTTCTGTAAAAGATTATAAAACATTTTTCACTGACACGATGATCAAGGACAACAGTCTCCAACCTCAGCTGAACGAACTTAAATTGAAAAGAGCTGCATTTGAAAATGTTCTGTCAATAATGTTTGGAGTGACTTAAATCATTATGCTATGTTACTTTAATCCTTTAAGGACCAGGTGAACTCCACGACCTCAAATGCTTCAGGGTATGTCCACTGGGATACCCATTTAAAAATCATATACTAGGTCAATGTTCCAATATTATTGTGGTCAGTCATTTTTTTCCTTTATTCAGTGTCTGTGGTGGTGTTTCTTGATCTCCTTCCTCTTGCTCAGTTTACTAAGTAACTTGTGTCCCATCTTTGTCCGTTTCTGTGCCCCTCCTGGCATTCCTCCACCGATGGCTCCTTGAAGGGCATTTTGCATAGGACCACCCATGGGGCTTCCCATCTGGCCTCCTATTTCCGAAGCGCCACCAAACATGGCTGCACCACCAGCATTCTCCATTCCCCCCATATTAGGCATTCCTAAGGAAAGAGGCATTACCTTATTATAGGAACAATCCTCAGAAAATAATCCCGCTGATTGGTTAAAAATCGTGTTCGTTTAACACGATGGAGACACGAACTAGCAAGAGCTGTTGACGTTATGATGGCGCGAGCAAAGAGAATTTACATTTTGATAATCAAGGTTATTAAGTTGTTTTCCTTTTTCTCATCGCGGTGTTTTCTAAAAGAAATATAGAAAACATGTTCTCCGTGTTTTTATCGAGTTATAGAAACACTTGTGAAAGTTTGGGAGAACTCGAAAAAGCTGTGGAAACACTCGCCTCTGGCTCGTGTTCCCACAGCATTTCTCGTTCTCGCAAACTTCCATTCGTGTTTCTATTAAACAATTAGATTATGAGCTCGAGATTTCGCGTGATAGTTGACGAGGGCGCAGCCTGAGTCAACGCATAGAAACCGAGAGCGAATAATCTAAATGTTTTAGTATAAATCTACTAGTCGTTCAAAAATTTATCTGAATCCTCTTTAGAGACACCTCGAAAAAACCAAAAAGTGCCGTTATTTTGTTAACAAGGGCACACTGCTACGCTACTCACTATCTATCACAATAGAACGTGAGTAGCGTAGCCAATCAGAGGACGTCATTCGTGATAGAACGCTAGTAGATTTATACTAAAATTCGATAGAAACACGGTAGGTGTTTTCTATTCCTTAATTATCAATGCACCTTGGCATTGGAATCGCGAACCCGTCTCGGGGGACGAGACAACTCGAGTGGGTGAGTTTTCTCGCCTTAGCGGGTAGGGTAATCCTAGCAGGCGGGACAACTTTTCTTCATATGAACACTTCCAGGTTTGGCTCGCCTAACCCGGACAACTCTCGGCGTGACGAGTGTCACGTAATGCCTAAATTTCGGATTTAAAGCAGAAACTCGTATCAAAGAAGTGAAAATCAACTCGGCAAAACCCACTGTGATCGAATGACCGAGGGAAGCTATCTGCATGTACATCAGACTATTCAATAAGGGTTATAATTAATCATGCAGGGTCCACTTCGACTCTGCCTACAGGGTCTACCTTTTCACATATGAACGCTTGCTAAAATTGCCGCGGGGGGAGGGTTGTCTCGGGTACCCGACACCATATAACTGGGGCCTAAGTTTTTTTACAGCCGAAAATTTGGAAGCCTAGACCCTATCAATTTAAAAGATCTTTCAAAGCCTCCGTGAATTCACCAAGAGTTGCTCCCTCGTTTGATTGAAGGAAACCAAACCGCAGTTTGTTGCAGTAACACAAATTTGCTGCACTTAAAAAATCTCAACATACATATGTCTCATGGAGAAAAAGAAGCATTTACAGTAGCTTTTAGGATTGCTCAAATGGATCTAGTGAGGAAACGTTCCCTCACATTCTGGATTATTCTATTCCAGTAGAAGTAACTGTGCATTGGGAGAACGAACGGGTATTGTGAAGAGGCAAACAGAAGAAGTGAGCTATCCTTCTGGGGAGACAAACCTTCTTCAAAGACTTACCAGAGGATATAAACCCAGCTACAACAACTTGCAGCTGAGTTTTCATTAACTATAATTCTACAAAAGTCAAAAGGGCGCTATAATAAAATTGTCCCGTAGCTGTAGAATATATGAAATTGCATGGCATTGTAAATCGTAAACGACACATCTCTAAATTTTGCAATGCAAACTGCAATTAACTTGTTCGTAGTTGTAGCGGTTGCTTTAGACTTTTTAGATGCAGAGCGTTAAGAGTAAGGTTGGGTTGCAGGCTTGAGCTTAGTTTTGGTAAGGGTATTCTCCGCAGTTGCAGTCCGCAAATGGGAAAGGCTGGTCCCTTCTCAATCATCTTGTAACGGGAAAAGTCAAACTATAGGTCAAGACTTAACATACATGTTTATGGTCTTACCTCCTTCCATATTCATTCCAGCGATTCCACCGCCCATGCCTCCAAGGCCTCCCATAGCGCCCATGCCACCCATTCCTCCCATCGAGGTCATGCCGCCCATGCCACCCATTCCTCCCATTCCTCCCATTCCTCCCATTCCTCCCATACCGCCCATTCCGGCCATGCTTGGCATTGCGTGCATACCACCTCCCATACCTGGAAGAAAGAATAAGTAAGAATCATCTATCAGCAATAGCAGTTATGTCCAGGATTGAACGCAGGTATTGTTTCATTAGCACTTGGCAGGGTTATTTGAAATTTTCATACTACTTCGTACTGGACTGAATTGTGAGCATTTAGGTGACTTTTAACCAACGAGAACAATTTGTGATGCTTATCATGAGGAATTTGAATCTCATTAGCGTTCAATCCTGGACATACCTGCGCAATAGGTAGAGAGCTGTGACAATACAATTAGACTGATGCAATGGCACTATCCGTTTTCTTCACCCTGCAACATTTACACTTTAAAACAAGTACATTCCAGCAATTGGTATTTCCCTCTCGCTCTCTGTGATTTGATCATAGCTAATAGAAGAGACTGGTTATGAAGCCCGGCAAACATCAAAGGGGTAAACAAAGATGCCAAGAATTATGTTGGAAGGTCCGCGACCCTGCACAATCTTTTGTTTTGCTCTCATACACTATGCATGAATTACGCAACCAACACCTTTCTATTGGTTAGTTCCTCGATAAGTAGTTAACAACTATTGTGTTTTGTGCAGGGTCAAGGCCAGAAAACTGAACAATAACATACAACAAAGAACTTTGACGAGTTTCATAACCATTCCCCTCTATTAACTATGATTTGATAAACCAAATTTCGTGACGATTTTCGTGTGATTTTGGCGGCCGTTTAGAATTTTTTTTCATGGACCACGTACTATTTCGCTAACTCTTTCTCGTCGCATCCCGACCAGGGATCGAGTAAAACATACCTCCTTCTCCTCCTTCGATAAACTGCTTAGACATCAGTGCACCTTCCGATGGGCCTCCAGCTCCTCCCATGGGCATTGGTACTGGTCCTCCCTCCATGCCTTGCATTGCAGTCGCTGGTCCAGCCATACCTCCTCCTGGCATTTGCATGGGTCCACCCATCAGTGATGGCATACCTTCCATGGTGGCTCCACCACCCTCACCAATAGAAGTGGCTCCTGCACCAAAGCCCATGCTGAGGTCACCTGTTCCACCCATGCCGCCTCCCATACCGTTCATTCCTGCGCAAATTGGAATCAACATATATGAGTTATTCACCAAGAGTGAGGTCAAGATGGCTGGATATTGGCCAAATTCTTTTTTTGCGTGTTTATGAACCGAGATGGAGTCGAGGTCCATAAACTCGCTCAAATGAACGAGGCCAATATGCAGCCATCTTGACCGAACAATCTTGGTCAATAAAGGATCTGTTTGATCATCATCAGAGTGAATTACCTGTTCTTGCAGCTCAGGTAACACCAGTTATGTAATACCTGTTCCCATGGGTAACAAGGTGATGTCCAGTGATTGCACTTGTTTGTTTAGTTCTAGACGGAAGCGTGCGATGTAGAACTCTTCTTTTATTCTCCTTTTTTAACCATGAATGGGCGGTGGTTCGTTAAGACTCATAATTTTACCAGCCTTTTACCTTAAAGTTTTAATTTATAAGCGAGATAGTTGTGAAAACATGACGCTGTCTTCTTTGTGACAGAAAGTTCTTGGAGTTTTACTTGAGCTTATCGTTGACTCTATTCTGACTTCTCAGTGAGAGAAACAAAACCTTCCTCTGACAAAATCCCTGCATCGCTTAACGTTATCTTAGACCGCTGCCCTCAGAGAGTGTGGCCAAAAGAGGCCTGGTCCCGATTGTTCAAAGACTGGATGACGCTATCCACCGGATAAATCACTATCCAGTGGATAGCGTGTTCTTTTATCGTGAAACATTTATCCATTGGATAGCGATTTATCCGGTTGATAGCGTTGTCCAGCCTTTGAACAACTGGGACCTGATTTATAAGTAGAGGAGGCATTTAAAACAAATCTCAGAGTTCAAGTGGGTTACAGCATTGCCCTGTACTCCTCTGAGCAACTGGGTTCAGAGAAGACGCTTTCTCTTTCATGACAAGAAAGATGCTTGGTATTAAAGTGGGAAGTCGATTCATTGTGTGAGATACAAGCTACTTACTCGCTGATTCGGTTGTGAACGAAACTTGTATCGATAGTGTTAAGTGGAAACGAGAAAAAGGAGAACTTAAGTTCTTTGTGGCAATTATCTGACATGCGCGCCAATTTACTGAAGTAGTTCTATCTCAATTTATTAATAGGATGATGAGAACGGACACAAAGGAAATACCCATTCATTTATCTTACCTCCTCCTAAGCTTCCTCCAGCGTCCATCAGTCCTGGAACTGAGAAGGAAACAGAAATGTGATATGAATATATGTCCGCACAGTACCTTCGTTACAGACTAAAAGCTAGTGACTCTTTCAACCGATGGCTAAGAAGTATCATGATGTATTATTAGTTGTCTTAGATTACTTCAAATTAACGATGGAAATTTCGTGTATCTGCTGTTTCTACAATCTTGTCAGATATGTTTGTAAGAACAAACAACTATTCATAATATATAATCATCGAAAACGTCTTCTCGATTAGAAAAAAGATAATGGCTGGCGAGTCAAAGGGAGTTTACTTGCAGAAATTAATACAGCCTGCTCTATGAGAAATCCGCAATGGAAGCAGTACCATGATTTACAACTAATTAGCCCTAGTTGCAGGCGTAATTTCTATACCTTTAAAATGTACTATCTTCTCCTGTTGTTGACAAATATAATTTAACCCTATCACTTTTTATAAACCCAGTATTTACTACAATGACGGACGTTGAAACCTCTAATTGTAATTCATCATAAAGGACCCGGTGCATCCGATACGATATCATGACTTCTGGGTTTAATGAGGAAAATTATCTTAAAATAAAACTGACCTCTGGAATGTTGCAGTACTGCAACTGTATTCAGGCATGCATAAAGCAAATTTAATTTTTAACCTTGTTGGAAATCGTCAGATTTTTTGCTTGAGTTCTCTGTGCTTGACATACCTCGTATGATATTTCCATGGCGGTGGTGCCCTGTTTATATTGGTCAACCACAAGAAAAGAACGAGCTATTACTCAGGTGAAAGAGAAGACTGCGATGACTGTTTACCAGGAATTGACAAGCACAAGTCATCACAAAGACCATCAAACGGTTAGTTTTGTATTGATGAAAAATGGGATAAAAAAGGCGTTTATTGTAAACTGTGCTGAAGTGATGCACGAATGTCTTTGCTGCTTTATGATCATAATTCTTGTAATCAGTATTTTCCAAAGTTCACTCCAAAATGAAGGATTCAAAGTCGTCAAATTTCGAGCGAATTAACGAAACTGTGTCGTGTTTGTGCTGACCCAACGCTACTCAATACCTGGTATTTTTCAATGCATGAACACAAAACTCATGCACGAAACTGTACAGTTATGTTCATCCCAAGTAACTTGAAGTGGCTCCTCTACACTGACTTTCAACGTCTTCCGTTGCTCAGATAGCATTCAGATGTTATTATGCACACTATTTCACAAGGTGGCGTTTTCAAACTGTCAAGATTCCAAAGTTGTAATTGAGACTTCAAGATTACTTGGAATGAACATGGCGAGAAGACGCTTTCTCCCACTGAAAGTTCTGTAAGTTCTTAACTTACGAGAGGACTTACCTCCCTGTTTTTTGCTTTCTTTGTGTGTTACATGTCCCTTTTCTTGGTGGAAAAACAAGTAATGAGAAACAAAACAGAGATGGATGAATGAACTTTCCTCTACGAACATGTTCTGGCCATGCAACGAAACGTCATCGTGAAAAGAGTTACCTCACGAAATGTTTACATGCATTTTGTCATATGGATCCAGTTAACTGTGCTCACTTTCAACAAGTTAAAAATGTTAACGTGTAAGATAGAAAGCCACATAAAACATGGAAAGAAGAAATTAACTGGACAGGGGTCAACTAATTGAGAATGTTAATTTTTACGTGCGGAGAACAGATTAGTTTGAAAGTCGTTTTGCTAAAAGTTTAATTTCGTAATGTTCGAAATTCATTTCAATGACTATGAAGCAACTATGTCAATTTATTGTATCAGATTGTCTCATTGGGTTCTGAAAAAGAGTTTTTAGGTTAATTTTCAGGTAAAATAATTCTTGAACTATAGAGCTTTTTTTGTTTCAAAAGACCTAAAATGTTTTCAACTCTAATTCACTGTTCTTCGATATGAACGTTTTAACTAAACATTACTTACTTGAATGTTTCCTGGCAAAACCTGTACGAAGAGAGCAAGACAGCATGAGATGTTATACTAAGCAATGTTTGGTGCAACGTGCATCACAATTTCGGTAAGTCATAAGGTGTTCAATCAACATGTTTGCACGAGATATTGCTGGTCTAACATGTTTTGCAACATTGTCGTTGCAGCAAGCATTGTGCGAATTACATTCCAATTCTTTTCATCGCGTCTTGCTCTGTTTTAGTAGAACACTTTGTCAACATTTTAACTGGTAACAAGTGACGGGTTTCGCAAACTGAAAGCTTACTGAGAAATCAGCTGAATTTCTATAAGATTTGGAAATGGACGATATTAAAACTATTAAAAGAGATATTCCAGCATCGTCATCCAAACACTCTGTCAAGGTTCTCCTGGCAAATCATCTGAAGCTACATTGACAACTTTTTTTAATTTCTCTTGGGGGGAGGGGATGGGGGAGAACGATATAATCTAAAGTAAACCTTACTTGACTTGAAAAGGCCTTTACAGTAATTAACTATGACAATTTACCTAAAAGATTAGTAAATGATAGCCAATGAGTGGCTCAGAAGTGAGATGGTGAAACTCAGGGTATCTTTCTGGGAAATAATATAGATAGTTTAAGCTTCTTCTGAGTGCTCTTCCAGCAGCAGATTGTACAACAAAAAACACCTGAAAGGTTCATCCTGAGACTTCTACTTTTTTACGCAGCTTTTACTAACCGAGCAGGAGGTCTGTATGGGAGAATCTTGACCAAGGTTATGAGTACAGACCGAAAGCAGTGAGGTCTGTACACACGACCGAGGTCAAGATTCCTCCCCATATACACCTTCTGCTCGGTTAATAAGATGTTTAGTACATGGTGCAAACAAGAACAATTTAATTCGTTTAATGTGACTGGTTTGTACTAACTGACATTTTACTTGCGAACGGCGATGAGCTGAATTTAATTCTGCCAAAGTTTCCTTTTTTTCTCATCATCATCAGCTTTTTGGCACTTACATAAGTAAATAAATTGCATTTTAGTTTGCAACCTTTTCACTGCAAAACATTACCGGTCTAGATGCGAAAATCTACACCGCTTTCAATATCGATTTCAGCCAATCAAATTCGTGAATTTGGTAGTTCTCAGTCCTTGTGAGACACAGTCATATGATAATGTATGTTAACAACTTTAAATACATGTCACGTGACATATTTACTTTGATGAGACGACTCTATCACTAGATTAAAATGGGAAACCATCAAGGTTAACTTTGTAAGGTAAGGTGAAAGGTTCAAATTTTCAAACAGCACCCTGTTTCGGCAACCCAAATTTTGTAATTAAATCTTTAACTAAGAAATATAAAATGATTCCTGTATAGAGAGGTGCACTACGGAATTTCATGTAGACACCTTAACTCTATAGTAACTTGATAATAATTCATCCATCTGTTTGACTTTGATTTTAGCACTGTCCCAGTACAAGTACAGATCCTTGATTTATGAACAGGACGTTATGTAACTACATGGACGCCGACCGAAAGGAGAAGCGTCATGAGAATCCGAGCAAGTCAGCTTGAGCTTTATTTATCAAACCCAACAGAGGAAGTAACCGGGGGCATTGTGTAAAAAGCTCAGTTCCACACAAAGTCATTTGCTTGTCTTTACGTACCAGGCATTAATTTACATCATATGACACTTCCCCTTTAACGACATGTACCAAGAGAGCATGAGATTCCTCTCTTGCATGTAGTTACCTTTCGTCAAATTATTTCTCTTTCTGACCGGGGCTTTGGGAGGTTCCGGGGGTTTAGGAGACTTGGGGGCCTTAGGAACATCATACTGGTCCTGAACCGTAGGGACATCAGGTAAATCACTAGCACTAGGCATGCGTGGCATCTCATGCGGGAATACCAAAAGATAAGGTACAGTGCGATAAATAAAACCATCTGACCCTAACACGAATGGGAACTCCGGCGTTTTGGGCGTTAATGGTGTTAATGGCGTCTTGGGTGTTCTTGGAGTCTCCGGCGTCCGGGGGGATACCGGGGTGCTTGGTGTCTCCGGTGTAAAAGGGGTCACGGGACTCTCCGGTGTCAAGGGCGTCTCCGGTGTTTCCTTGGTGACCGGGGTTTCCGGTGTCTCTGGTGTAACTGGTGTTACTTCAGTGTCCGGCACCGGCGAGTGAACGTCTCCGGGGTGGGAACGGGTCACATCTGGAATGGTGATTTATCCGATAGTGCTCCATTCTTCCTGTATTACTAAATAGTGTTATGTTACTAAAACTCACCTAGCTCTACAATCACTCCAAAGCCGCGCAGCTTCTGGAGTTTTTAGTTGGCAATGAAAAATTCAAAGATAGGCCTGACTTAACAAGCCAAACCTATAATTTTTCCTTATCTTCTCAAGAATAAAGCGTGGATGTATTCTTCTTTACCAGATGCATCTAGACGCAGTATCATGCTTATTTTAAACATAGGTAAATGATACGGTTTCGAGTTCAATTAGGAATTAATATGCACGAGTGAGTTTTTCAAATAGCTAAAGTGCAATTTCATTTAAAACTGAACGAAAAAAACCGTATGATTACTTATAAATAATGCAAACATGAAAAAATTCGCGAGGAGGAAGTGACGGAAGATCATTCTTGAAACTAAAAAGAAGACTTTTTCAAAGTTTCCGTACACAATTTTGGTCATCATTTGACATGATATCATTCGCTTAGAAAATTTCTCATTGTGTTTCAGCCAATCATAATCCAGAATTGCGATGTGTAATTTGCACCGGTGTTACACTTTTAGCACTCGTGTTACACTTGAACTGTACTGCTCTTAGACCTCTTAGCCAATCAGAATGGAGTTATTTTTTCATGTATACTATCATATATATCTTATTAGACGTTTTGTTGTGTAGTATCGCTGAGTATTTTTACGAGTTGTGCCGTATTGTGGCGAGCCCGTAGGGCGAGTAAAAATTCTCAGCGATACTACACAGAAAAACGTCTAATGAGAGATTTATTATCCAACACGCCAAAGTTTTATGTCCGTGCGGGCGAATTTCGCGGTTATTTATTTACGGGGAATGCGTGACAGAAGTATGCGAAGCGGAACGGAATTCGCGCGGGAAATCCAGCTAACTGATTAACCAACAGCAAACAAACCTGTCTAAAACCGGTCCTCTGGAGTACAAATACCGCGTGATATTTGTACTCGTTTTGGGCGTTACTTGTACTCTACGAGGTGCAGTTGGATAATAAAAGTTGTTATTTGATTTTTGCTTTAACCATATTCGGCCTTAAAAAGAAATATAAAATTTCAAGTTGCCTGATGACAACACAAGAGAAGGTTTGGTGGAAATCGAAAGGTTACGTTGCACGAACGCTTTCAAATTCTCGCAAACTTTCTCAACTGCTAGCACCAAGTGACCATCGTTTATTTCTTTTAAAACAAAATGCAATATCTCTCATCACCATATGAGACATCTTCCACCTCTTTTGCGAGTACTATCAAAGTTCCCGAGTGTTTCGATAACAAGATAGAAATAAGGAAAACTTACCAGCAAAATTTATAGTTTTGTCATTGATACATGTAAGCCTTAATTCAAGATAAAGTATTCTCTCAAGTTAGTATATACTTAAACAGTGGACAGTGTTAAACGTGCGCGCTGATTGGCTCGTCAAACTCCGAATATCCTGCGCTATTTACCTCCGAGCAACTCGGGAAAAAATGGCGTCCCGGTTTCCATCCGTGACAAGTGAAGTAATGATCCAAATTAATTTTTTGTGGTGTATTTTATCTCACTGTTTTAGTATATACTAAAACAACTATTCACCTCAGTGTCGGTGGCTAGCTTCGCGGCTCGGTAAATATTCATCGCAATTAGCCTTATTTTTTAGCTTAGTCTACACGACGTGACCACGCTGCTTTTGTTGTTTGAGTGACACAGGCAATTAAAGTACCATGAATTCAGTAAAGTACCTTTTGTTCAAGTTGAATATAAAACAGCTGAACCATATGAACACCAATTTATTGTAATTAGTATCTAATCACTGAAACGTCTCCAAAGTTAGAAATGGTCAAAGTTTACTTAAACAAAACTGGACACACCGCTAAACGGTGTCAGCACCGTAAATAAGTTTGGAAAGGCACCCGTGTAAAGTGCTAGGTACCAGCAAAATCGCTCCTTATAACACGGTCGATAATTTTCAGTATAAGCCTTCTGTTATAGTCACCTTTCTGTTTCGACTGAGTATAACATGGAGTGAACAAAAATATACTCGATCTGCTAAGAAGATTTCGGTTGCTTGATTCTTATGTGATAACGCATTTGTGGTAAATAGGACTCTTAACTTAAGATGATCACCAACAAGTTTTACTGAATTGAAATAGTGTTTTCATTGTCTGATAAGGTGATTTCACCCACTTCTTAACTCATCTCGTTTGGAATTATTGCTACGCAGATCAAATTCAGTTTGACACAATTCAAGGTGTTTATAAAACTTCACCGAAAATTCCTTCATTATATTTACAATTCAAGTCCACAATGGTGTCGGGTAATTCCCGTGGAGAAATCACAGCGTGACTGGAGATAAAACCTCACAGTCCCAAGCAACTGTCGACCCGGCTATCTTCCTGATTATAATTCAATACTAGCAAGTACTACGAATTTGATTTGATGGAGTCAAAGCTCTTTTCTTTTTATCTCAGGATCTACTTCGTTTCAAGGTGTTACCAAAGTTTATAATGTTTGACTATTGAGATCGATTCCTATGCATCATTATCGGCAATGACAAGGTTTTTATTGTACAAAAAGGGTCCAATGTCGATATATTTTATGTTAGTCTGAAATGAAAGAAAATAAAAGACACCATAATGGTGACTGCGAATAAACCACCTGCTGTAAACTGACTGAGTTACTCTGACACATTTGTTTTGCTCAATGTTAGTTCAAAGCCCACGATACAACGATGTTTTTAGTACAGTATATTGCCATAATCAAGGATTTATAGTGTTTGTTTCAAGACCACAGCTAATTACCCAGGGAGTCGAAATGACCATCATCTCTTTGTACCGTAAACATATCCTTATTTGATTGATTATTCAAACCTGATGAACGACAAAAATACTGGAAAGTATCTCACCTCTAGACGCAAGCGTTAATAGGAGAACAGCACATATACAATTCCAGTACTTCATGGTGTGTCTGTTGATGTAAACATCGACTTGCATTAATCCACACGAACATGAAACCCTCCTGTTGACTTCCCATAACAATAAGCAGCCCTCTGGCGTCATTTCAACTCATCTTTGATCGTGTCCAACTTCATTTAAGTTGAAAATAGGGATCATAGGCTTGCAGTAAAAATATTCTCTCAGTTAACGTTTGACGAATACAGCATAGGTATTATATCTCATTCCCTTTTAAAATATTTTTTCAAAACATTTGGAATCTAATCACCTTAAAGACAAAACAAATATCCTAAGTATATAGACTCATTGTTAAAATTATATACCATTATGTTGAAAGAAAAAAGTTATAGTTTAGACTTCTCTGCGGCCTTACCTTGACTGTGTATGACAAGTTGCGGATTTAACGCTCAGGATCTTCTATCTTGCAAGGAAACAGTGGTCCACAGGAGAGAGAGAGATAGCATAAGTAATTCAACACGTGTGTTCATTTATTATTATAGAATAGGTCAACAATGTGCCAAAAACATTAATTACTTAATGGCACTGAATTGTATCAGTTGTACTGACTTTCCACAAACTAACTTTAAATTCAATTTTCCAAATGTTTTTAGAAAATGCTTATTACCTTCTTTCTCTTCTTTCTTTCGCGTTTTTCGTTCCTGAATTTGAATGGTACTCCCTGGACTGGCCCAGAAGCAGATTTCATTTAGTTTGTTCGTGCACTAAATTTTTTACACTCTCGCTGGTGGAACTATTATTTAGCACGCATAAATTACAGGTTGGTTTTCTAGTTCACTGAGCCTGAGCGGGAATGGGTGGATACTTCGACATGTAGAATTGGCCAACGACTCGACAACCGGTTTGCTATTGTTTTATGTGTTTTGTTTTGTCTTCGTTCTGATAGAAAGCATCATTCAATACAGGATTTAATTACTTCTTAAACAGTTAAACTGTGTGAAAAATATAGTTCTCCTCATAATTATTACGGGGAAGTCATTATGAAATGATTAAGCGGTAATGAATCACGGGTTGTCAACCAAGCAAAATTTCACACACAAAGGTGTAATTTCAATTTTAAAATTTCTGGGAATCAATGGAGTTACAAGGTCTTGACCGTTCTTTAGTCGTGTTCCCTATAGAACTGGTTTATAAAAGATTCCATTTTCTGCTCAAGTGTATATCGCGTTTTAAACTGGAAAGAAAATAAATCAAGATCAGTGACGGAGTCTGTTTAACCGGGTGATGGAAGATTTTGTAAATATGCCAAATAAAAAGTAATAACAAATGCTTTGGTAGATTTACCCTGTAATATATAGTGATTCATCTTTTGGCTCCTAGAGCGTGGCAGAAATTTGTTTAAATCATGTTGATCGAAGGGGAATCATCAGAAATTGAGGAATTTATTTCAACGGAACATGTTCTTCAGACATTAAAAAGGCTGTATTGTTAAGAAGGAAATGTATGTCAATATTTATGATTCCAAAATTGTCTTACACATTCAGTTTAAACACACCAAACATCGCGATATTAAATATCAATCTCGGACGATGCTTCTCACTCGGTGATTTTAATATGGAGAATTATTAATTATATTTTCAATAACATGGAAGGAGATTCACCTCACAAAGGCGTCTTACAAGAGCCAACTGTCACGATTTATTTTCTTAGGTAGGACTGGCAAACGGACAGGCTGTTTACCTTGATATAACGCTTACACAGAAGCCAATTAGATTACGTTTTGAATTCTTGTCGATACACATTTAAGCTACTCCTGTTTAAAAAAAAAAATTAAGCAGCCATAAGGAAGTCAAAGTTTGGTTTACACTATTTTTTTAATGTCAAAGATTACAACTGCCATTTACAAAACATAAATATCGAGTTATAATAATTTACACCATTAAATGAGATAAATATAAAAATAATACAAAATATTATATACTTCAAATTGCGTTTTTCCTCTTAATCAACCTTCCCAATAATACAAAGACTAATAAACTCAGTGGGCGGTCACTGAAAGTTTTAGTTTTCTGCAATACAGAAGTCATTTTAATGCTATTTGCATTTAAGAAACGTGGATTGGTCATTCTTATCACCATAGCTTAAAGTGAAATGCAGTATAGTGTAGCAGCTGTCGTAAGATGTTTTATCATTGTAGCAGCTGTAATTGTTTAGGGCTAGGGGCATTGTCTCTGTTGTTTGTTCTATTGTACTCTCAAAGGGTTGCAAGCCATTCATGTGAGACCTTACGAGAGCTGCTACATTAACCCGTGAAATGGGTGTCCCCTAGAGTAGTTCATTAGTTAGGAAAGAGGGACATTTAAGTTATTGTGATCTAAATACATTTAAATCTATCTGTTCATCTATCGAGTAAGGGAGATTTTCGAGTCATGTAACGTGGCTAGTTTTAAAGTATGGCTGTGCAATCACTGAAACGGAAGCTATCTAACATTATTTTAATCTGGTGCTGTTTGTATCTTATTTGTTTTACAAGTACGCCATATATCCATCTTCAAGCGTTAAGAGGGCGAAAGAGGTAAGATGCACGATCACCTTTGAAAATATGAAACCCAGGAAAGTTCTTGCGTGAAAGTATGACCTCTGGTCATCAAGGTATGGTTACAGAGAGATAGGCATCAAGATCCCCATGATTGTGCTAGCGAAGCAATGATGGATAAGTCACCTTGCTAACTCTAAACAAAAAACCTTGCAGGTAACTAATTAAATGAAACTTAAGCTATGTGCTGTGGGTAATTCATACATTTTATGAAGTCAATGAAATTGTACAAGGATCACTGAATGGGCCTGCTCTTTCTTGGTCATCTACCGCTCGAACGGCAAAATGATACTTATTCCCAGAAGAGAACTGTGACAGTGTACACGCCATAGGAAGTGGCAGCGCTTTGACAATACCTATCTTTTTCCACATAATTGGTGGAGTTGTACTTTCTGCACCATCTTGACAAGCAAATAATTCATAATTATCAATTTTTGCCATTGTCTCATCTAGTGTCATGTTCCATGAGAGAACAATACCGTCCTGAACCACCACAATGGATGCTAAAGGTTTTGGAGGGGTCCTCAACTGCACGCCATAATGGTCGTTTCTTACACCATTCATATCTAAATGGTTCGCAGTACCACGCGAGTCTTGTTCAACACTAGGTTCAGTACGAAATCCCGATAGGGACGCTGTGGAAGAAATACCAGGAGATTGAACTGGCGGACGAGGTTGATTTCTTGTAATACCTGGAGGAGCCGGAGCAATATGTTGAAATTGTGTAGTTCTGTGAGATGAAGGAGCATGTACAGCCTGGATTGGACCACTTTGGTGTTGCTGATGTAGGTACTGCTGCTGCTGTCGTTGTTGTTGTGCTTGGTTTTGCTTTTTTTGTGGTTGCGGTTGGTGGTGCTGCCGTTGTTGTCGTTGCTGTTGTTGCAGTTGTTGCTGTTGCTGCTGTGACACCTGATACTCTCTGACCACGTACCTTGTGCCATTAGATTCGACAGGCTGACCATTGGCAGGTGCTGGCTGTACGTGTTGTTGAGGGTGGGGTGACATGACTCTTGGGCTATATTCGGTACTGGATTGTCGCCGTCTACTGGACGGATAAAACACCCTCTCAACTAACTGACCGTGAGGATGTCCTAGTGGCTGGCTCGGAACATTAGCTACTCCGTGGAGTGACTGAGGTTTAGAATAAACAACGGGCTGGGTGTTTGCAGAGCCTTGATTTAAATTTGTCCGTGGTATCTGATGGGATGAACTTCGTGCTGATTGAACAACGGGTTGACAGTTTGAAGGCGTTTGATTAAAATGACCCACCGGAGGCTGATTGGATATACTTCGGGTTGGATTATAAAGGGGTTGAAGGTTTGGAGAACCGTGATGCAAATGAGGCTCGGGTATCTGGTTGGGCGGAAGGTGGATTGGATTTACAGCAGTATGAACATTTGAGGGACCTTGATTAAGATGAGGTGCAGGCATCTGACTGGGCGAAATGTGGGTTGGATTGACAGCATCCCGGTTTGAAGAACTTTGATTCAACTGTGGCCCCGGTTGCTGGTTTGATGTGCTCACCACGTACACTGCTTGATTTTCTCTCAACGGTCCAGAAGCTGGTACAGATGCTTTAAGACGTTTCCTTAGGTTGTCTATACCACTGGGTGTCTTCTGTATCTTAAAGTTATGCATAATGTAATCGTTGTTACTGGACACCACATGAAGACCATCTGAACCCGAAAGTGCATCAACTCTTTTCCGTTTGTTTGATGGTAAAAGTGAAACATTGGGAGGACCGCGTCTTACGACAGGATAGGAATGAGAAGAACCCGCGTCAACTTGGGTAGGCTGTGTGATATGTACTTGATTGCTGGATTCTTGTGGTTGCGAGGATATCCACTGCGACTGTGGTGAGGTTGGTCCTTGAGCATGACCTGCTACGTTTTTATAAGAAGCTGGCTCTTGAGTTTGTTGACTTGTGAGTCTGATAGATGGTCGCTTGAGCGTTTGAGAGTCTGGAGACATCTCACGCCTTGCTGGAAGTTCAGTCATCTGCCCTTGCAGTTGACATGGTGCTTCAATGCGAAGCTCAGGTGAAATCCTGTGGGATGATTCGCCCGATGATTCTTGCACACCTGGCGTTTTTCGTTGTCCTTGACAAAGTGAAGAAACGGATGGTCCCCTGCCATCTTGCTCCAATGACCCTCCGGTATCACACGAAGTAGCGGCTAGGTTCTGTCTTGTTATGACCTCTTTAGGGTCCTTATGATGCGATCTTGATTCCAAAGCTATTTGTCTCGGTTCGTTACAATTAATTTGCCCAACTGTTTTCATATTCTCATTGCTCGTTTGGAGCTGGATAGACGATACGGTCTTCTTAGACACAAACACGTCCGTCATTTTTTTGGCAATCTCAGGAGACCCTGGCCGTTCTTGTACCTAAAAGATATGAAAAAAAAGTTAATGTAAAAGGTCTCATTAGTTACCACTTCATACAAAGGTCTGGAGAAAGTTCCAACGTAATGATAGAGAAAATGAACATATCCGAATGCATTACCACTGTTTTCATGATACGCGACTTTCGAACACAAAACACCCGCGGAAACGTTTACAAAATTTCCGTCAATCATATATGTTATCGACAGATCGGATTGAAATCCACCAATCACAGCCCGCTAGCATGACGTAACGAAGGTCTGAAGGTCACACTAGTTGCTGTGATTGGTGGATTTCGATCCGATCTGTCGATAACACGCAAGAGTCACGGAAATTTTGGAAACATTTCCGCGGGTGTTTTGTTTTCCAAAGTCGCGTATCAACGAAAACGGTGGTAAGTGAGAAATTGCAGATGTCTTACAATAATTTGTTAACAGCAAGAACACAGGGCATAGTAAATGGTTTAAACCCATGAGTATCAGAAGTTCGCATTGTGTGGTCTTCCGGGTGAGGGAAGTTTTGAAAAGAACTGTTGTTGGTGACTGACGTTTCGACAACCTGAGCGGAAGACATCTTCAGAGTCAAGAAAATGAGTGTTTGTCAGTCGATGATGTTATAAGTCTGGTCGGTTGAAAGCGATTGATCAGTTAAGCCATGATGGTATTGGAGATTTTCACATGACGTCACTAAAATTCAAACTAGAAAACTATTGATCCTCCTGAGATTTTACTTATTCCGCATACAAATTTTCGCTCAGAATGGGTCCTTGGTTTTGTGATAGACTACGCTTGACGGAAGTTTTCAGAACTACCCTCACCCGCACGATAAACAGTACGAACTAAAAGCACAGGAAGCGTAGTGAAATGGAGAACATTACCAAATCCTTAATACAAAACAAAGAAAGATAGCGATGAAGACAATACCACATCAATATCAACTTGGGTTCCACAAGAAATCATCTGAACCTTTTCCTAGATAAACGAGGTCAATCAAAGAAATCATTATCGATGTCCAATGAAGTCAAACAAGGTTAAAGTTTTGTCTTCACTATATAATTCCACGCAAAAGACTAGCATGCATTGCTGATTCTTTTAGAATATTTAATTGTCCTGTTTGCAAGGAGAAGAAGTAAAGTTGACTGTCACTGGTGGCACACCTTTTCATGTTTTGAACAGATTTCCTGTAAAGTTAGTTGCAGTCGTTTCGCGTCGCACTGCAACGTCTTCTTTTCCTCTTCCAAGGCAAGGACCTGTTTTTCCAAAGCTTTGACATCCTCCATTAACCTCCTTTCTATTTCAAAGGTACGCTTAACGATAACTTCTTTGAGCATCTATACAAAGAAAAAATAACACCTTTGAATGTTTCTGATTCCAGGTTCACAACCTGAAAGTAAATCCAAACCCAAACAGTTGCATGTATTATTTCAGTGTGAGGAGTTGCCAATGAGACAAAGCATTTAATTTCAGTGTTTGTAAGACCAAACCTGACGAAAGACGTCAATATCCATCCTTATTTCTCTCTCCTTCACTGTTTCGATGTTCCTTACTGTTCTCACATTGTTTTCAGGTTCATTTTGTGTTGACAACACTATCGATGCTCCATTCGTATCTGGAACGAAAAGAAAAAGTAGTTTTAGTAACACATAAGTTAGTTTTACGGCTTCTAATTAAGAGTTTTGAGCTGCTCATGTGCAAATCCTGAAGCAAGGCCTAAACACTAACGAAAGACTTCAAGAGCAATTAGCTGGATCTAGTTTAAGCAGTAAATACACTTTAATAAACTACAGTGTATCATCCATGACGACGGTGTCGGACGCTTAATGCAGTCATATCGGAACGGAAGTGTGTACTCCGACGTTCAATTGAAATGCGAGTCCTCGACACTCTGGAACGGTCCGTCATTGTTAGATTGTTTTTCTTACTCCATATTTGAACGTTTCTCTCGATGTGAATAAACTTTGAGGTAAAGGTTAAGTCTACCTACAACAAGCCAAGTGACCCATCAGGCCGGAGCTTATCCCGGCTTCTGTACCGTGAAGCGAGCGGGATTATTTCTGCTGCTCCTGGATGGGATGCTAGTCCATCGCAGGATTACTCCCAGATAGTCTAGTAACCTAGATAGTCTTACTAACCTAGCTAGCTCGAACCGTACTTGGGAATATTGGCCCTCGGTCGTTTATGTACTGTTTCGCTTCGTCCGTACTGCAACGACCTCAGGCTAATATTCCCCAGTGCGGCCATCGCGCTCGGTTAGTAAGAGGTTAGTATTATTTTTATTCAGATTTTTACTGTTGGAGTGATATCCCACGATCTTGAACGACTTAACTAAGTGTAGATGTACATTAAGTTCGCCGGTACCCAATTTTACACCTGGGTAGTGAGAGGCACTGTGAGAGTAAAGCGTTTTGTCCAAGAACACAACATGATGTCCCCTGCCAGAGATCGAGCCCGGACCGCTCATCCGGAGACGAGCTCCAAGACATAAGGCCACCGCGTCTCTCACTGGAATAAACCTTGAGGAGTGCATAAAACATCTTATGATGATCTACACATAAGAACTGATTGGAGCGGTTTTCGTTTGACTGTCGAGAGCAAATACGTATGCAAATGCAGTAAAACCAAAACAAACCATGACACATTCCCACAGGTTTTCCCGAGCTTCACGTTGGTTTCATGTATTTGGTTGAAGTTTTAATTCGTTTAATGGAGTGTCTGGGTCCCTCTTATTGGACAGAGTCATTTCTTTGGTTTTGGTTTCACAACAACCCCATTTAGCGTATGCACATGATGTCACGGCAGCTATATTGGTATTCCAAACGAATGAAACGGCAGCCATATTGGTATACCAAACCAATCCTGAGTTCAACAACTTTCTTATGTAAACACGTCTTTTAGTTCCAATAAATTTGCATGGCCGCTGGGCACGTGATTGCATACGCTCTATTGACGCTATCATGTAAATCTGCCAACATGCAACGCATCAGCTGTGAAAATACAGCTAAGCGGATGCTGCCTTCAAGCATTTTCAAATTATTACATGTAATGTAATAGCACCCGTATTGAACGATCTCAGATGGCCCTCAGTGCCGGCCACGCTGGCACTTTGTGATGCAATTCTAACTTTTAAATGTTTGAGGGGATTAGCCCCAAAGTATCTGAGCTCACGCTCTAATACACGTGCTTCTCTTCATGGGAGAAACACTAGAAATAAGAACAAGTTAGACATCACAACGTTCAACACAGCTACTGGTCAGCGCTCTTTTGTATATCGAGCGGTGAAATGCTGGAACATGCTCCCTGAAGAAATTACTAAATGTGAAAGTTTACACAGTTTTAAATCTAAAGCTAAGAGCCATGTTTTACACAGCTTTTAAATGACCGTATTATATTTTATTACATTTATTGCGAGTAGTTTCACATACGGTTTAGAGTTTGTTGTTTTTTTACTTACTTTTGTAAATTATTGCGGAAGAACCCTGTGGGAGAATTAATAAAGTCATTTATTCATTCATTCATGTTGTGTGTTACTGTTACCTGTCGGGCTTCCGCTGCCAGAATTCGCTTCGTTTTCCTCATTCGGCTTCTTGCCTCTCTCTAATTCTTCTGTGTTTGTTGCCCCGTTCTTTTCAGACCCGCTCTTTCTTTGGGCAACGTTTCTCTTAGTAGCAGAAGACGCAAGTCGCCTTAAACGGCTAAGAACTTCCGGAGTGACGTTCATTTTTCCTTCAAGTCTGATCATATTCTTTAGCAGACGTGAATTTGCGTCATCTGCAATAGTTAAGAACGAATTAAAGCGAGAAAATGAAAATTCGTGCCACTGGAATCAAAATGTAACGATACTGTTTTCTTATCTAGTGCGGGCTTGCTTTATCGGTGAGATCTGTTTGTTTTTGTTTTTATTTATTTTTCCGATACTATTACTTTTTTTCCTTTTTCATTGCGTTAATACCGTCAGTATATCACCCACACTGTGCTACATATGTGCAAAAGGTCAACTTATTTGAACTTTACATTGTTTATTTGCATACGCTTCTAAGTGTTCTTGTTGTATTTAAGTCAATAAAGCAAGTAAACATAAGACTAAGAAACCACAGAACATAAGGTACATTCAGTAAATAGTTCTCGAGCACGAGGTCGATATTATCTGCAATTAATGTAGGAGTAATGAAATGTCACTCACGGTCCGATTAGAAGCTAGGCTACAACGACTAATACAGCACTAAGCTTACTGTTTCTTATGGATCAAAGAAGTACACATACATACTCTACTTAACTCACAAAACGAGTTTTACAAACTGTAGGCTTCTTGCTTTGTTTTCTTACAGTTTGTGCTTACTATTTCCTAATTTATTTCTCAATGAGCTAGCACACCTCTCTAAAGGAGCATTTACAGAGGACAGGTGAAACGAGTGAAAACGAGAAAAGATAGTAGGTTTTCGATCTGTTTAATCGAAACTAGGCATCGTAGATAAGCTATGGTTTTATTTTTATTTATTCTACACTGCTCTAAGCAGGTTATCAGAATTTCAGTTTGAATTTCCGAGTGCCTTGGCTCGAAGGTGCAACAAAATAATTCAACTCGTTAGATTCCTTGGCGCCCTTACTCAGCCGACCGTGCAATGTTAACCTGTTTGTGAACCGGTTTTTCAAAGATAAAAACAGTCCCAAAACAGATGATATTCAAGTTCGCTTCAAGGTCTAGTAATTCAATACGCAAAATTGCCGGTTTTTGTTCTAAAAGGGTGAACTTTCATAACCAATTAAGAAAATTTTGCGGTTGGTCATAACGACATTTATTGTCCCTTAATTCAAGTGTCTGTGGTGTTTGCTCTGAACAAATATGGCGTCAGAAGCCATAAAGTCGGTAGTCTGGGTGATATGATCAATTTGACGATATTTGGCTCAACAGGCAAAGAAGGGCAATCCACTTGGCAGCCTGTTCAGATTGTCATTTGCTACAGTCTGTAGTTATTTTTACTTTTTTCAAGTCACCTTTGGCTTGGTAAAACTACCGCCATTTGCATTTATCATGTTATCAGTGAGCTGTAAAATGAGTCTTTTGTTAATAACAAAGATCGATAACATTCAATGTTACCTGAAATGGTTTACATACTTTTCATTTCAGCTGAAGACCCTCGTACGGCAGGCCAGACAGTATCGACAGAGAATTTTTCAACTGACTTGTAATCTGCTACAACTGCCACGTATGAGTTGACGAAAACGGAAACCAAACGTCACAATCAAAACAAAAGATTTGAATTGGCAAATTCATCACCATGGTTACTTTCAGTGGTTTATTCTCTAAAACATCGACAGCTGAATCACACCTGTCTTAAAGGAAAATAAACTCAAGAACCTAATAATATAAACTGAATAGGAAGTGTTGTATAAGAAAGAAATTTAACTATGTTAGACTTGTCTAGCGCTTGACGCCACCGGTCCTGTAGGAGCCGATTATACTCTATTCGTGTTTCGTGAAAAGGTTCCTATTATATTTGCATAACTTTTTCATTGTCGTTTGCGAGACTAGACAAGCCAGTATAAAACAACTTGGGCAAGTAATGTCTGTGGTTTCGACATCCTAAATTTTTGTTGAACATCGAGAGATCAGAGCGACATATGCAAGTCTGTTCTCAGAGTGGGTCGTGTGCACGTCTGAATGCTTACCAACTCAGGAACGCATTATCACTGACACACACCAAACATGAGAAAACATTGACTGCTCAGGGTCGCTAAGTCAATCAAGGGTCCGAGCTCTGGAACGAAGGACTGTCCATTTTACCTATAGCGTAGAATGTCACTAACACTAACGATGTGAATACACGACATGAGGAGTTAATTGACATCTTTTATGTTTCTGCTCGCTTTGTAAAACTTAACAATCTCATCCACAAGACGTACGTCTTCCTAAAGCTTCCCTGGTCTCACTGGCAGCAGGCTCTTACAGTTTTTTTAGTTGCTGTTCATAAGTAGCTAAAAGAATTCCTTCTCAACAAGTTAATACAATACGAATATACAACTAGTTCACTGGACTGTGACCAAAATTCCCATACGACCAATGCATCTGAAAATCAGTCCTTGAAGAACACACAGATTTTAGGGAAATATATAACCCAAAACGACACTCACCTTGTAGGATTACTCGTGATACTAACGCTCTGACTCTAAAGCTTAGGTTAAAATAACGAGGAAAATGCAGCTGGCCGTTACTTGACAATAAGGCGGTAACACAGTCTGTATGGTAATTTCGGCTGATATGTTAATTTATTCAAATTGTTCATGCATCGTGTTGATAAGCTCTTGTTTGTAACCGCACAGCACAATATCACTACTTACTTTGTTACAAATGATTCCTTTTGTTCTTGGTCACAATTAATCTTTCATTATATACGTCGCTCAATTCAGTACAGTGGATGGTGGACACAATGCATTTTTCATAGCCTTCCTAATATTACGACTTTTTTTGACCCAAATAACAAAATTAATCAACCGATAAATTAAATAATGAACTGATTAAATAACGAAAACACTGTTGCAAACCATATAAGGTCATTGAAACTAAAAACAGTGTCTACACATATCTGGGACAAGTAAAAGAGCAGCAAAATCGTTGAAGATTTCCAACATATGCCACGAAGAACAAGCAATATTGTTGCAAGTGATAACAGCCAAAAGTAAACAGCTTATCTCTGAGCAAGCGCGCTTTAGGAATGTAGATGATTAGTCATCGTAAATAGGCTTGATGGCACTTTGAGGACTGGTCACGAACGTACAATTCGGAATCATCTCGTTGACGAAACAACATAAATGTCTCCGTTGATTAATGTTGCGTTCACAGGATCATGAGAAAGAAAAAAAAAACATTAAACCAAATATAGTTCTGCCCTCGACCTATGGAAACCAACCACGCATTAAGTATTTGCAAATAAACGGCCCGCACTAATTAAGAACTATGCGAATTCCCTATCAATTTACATGACAATGGTATCTGCCAAAGATAACGAACTTTACTTATGTGTGGCGCCGCGGTGGCGTCCGCCAAGAATGTCGTTCCGGATGTTTTTCTGGGATGCCGTCATCAATGCAGAAAAAAACAGGACATATCGCTGTCATTGCTATAAATGGAACAAAACAAAGACTGAAAAAATTTCACCAGCTGTCGCCTCGATCGAACAAAAGCAAGGCGCACGCTATCGAATTTCGTCTTTGCTTTATATTTAAACCTTGCAGAAAGACAGCCCAATCGAAAGAATCTTGCTATAAGATATACAAGCAAATATGCGCTCAACAAATGTGGTAAAAACGATAGTTTTCTCTCAGAAAGACCAAAAATTAACATTACCTTTATTTTTGATGCAAAGCAACATCTAATTTTGGAAAACTCGGTGGCAGACCGAGTGTCGTGTTAATAAAGATAGTGAACTGACTAACATGGCACGAAGGTGGGACAAAAAAATCTGAATCCCCGACAATTCGCCATCTTTATTCATTATCGATAAAAGATAATATTAGAAATAATTGTTTTCTCCGTTTGACTAAGGGAACGAGATATCTGATGATTCCAGATCGACTGTCGCCTCAAGCTGTGGGCGTCTTTAGACTTGAGGCCATGTGAGCTGTCAACAGTAGGACACAGTCTTGATGTTTAAGAAGAGGTTCCACTCCACACTGAATATCAGTTACCCAGTTACTCCGGGAGGGAACCCACATTCTTAGCGAAACTTATCAGTATTGCGAGAACATCCATCAAGTCAGTAGAGACCATGATTAGCTCTAGACCATTCTTTCCGGAACTGAGCCCGACACGTAGGTGTTGAAATGAGAATCTTTGAAACTAATCAAATCTTACCGGAGCCGTGACACCGTGACTTTGGTACTATTATTGATTTGCTAAACCGATTCATTTTGTGCTTTTGAAACGATCAGCATAATTCATAAATGGCGCGGTTACGATAATCAAATTGTGCGTATCGCCAATTTTATCTAGAAAATCCACACGGACAGTTCGCTCTGAAGAGCAGAGATCAAAATTGACACCAGTTCAGATATTATTAGTTTCGCCTGTATATTTCGTACACACATAATGCATATCATGCATGAATACATGAGCCAAATTTAGCACTACTTTAGCTCTTGCTTGAACTGCTGTCATGCAGTAAAGCATACATGCCACTATTCAACCCTCTTGCTACAAACCTTTCCGTGTCATATCGTGTTGATACACATCCCGTATTTCTGTTCATTCCAGGGAAATAACCTCAAAATAGCCGTTCAAGTTTTGCTGTTATAGACAGGCCTGGCAGACAGGTTTCCGTTCTTACACAGTACGCTCCTAATAACGTGTTAGACCAGAAACAGCCCATAATTTTAACTTATCACAACTTATGATTGGTTCACACTTGAACATCAACCGCACAATTTTATGACGCATTTCCGGTTACCTCCACTTTTATCTTGGCAATTGGCCCGAACTGTCCCAATTTGTATAATCTTTAAATATGCATTCTTCGTTTGATGAGCCGTAGCAAAATCTAGAGCGGCGTAATCCTTCAAACACCAAAATCCGGCATTTGGAACAAAGGGGGCAAAGATGACGAACTCACGCAATCCGCTCTCGGCTTTTCCCTACAATCTGTATAATTGACATTGGGTCAACCTCATTTAAACTTTGATAGCAAACAAGTTCTCGGGGTTCTCGGCTAAGTTTACATACTATGAATATTTAAGAAATCAAATATTTTTGTTATACCTCCAAACTCAAATACGTTATCCGATTGGAGGAAAACGTGTCACTTGCCATGGCCTTAATTAACTTCGAATTCGGCGGACAAAACTCACTAACTCCCATGAGAAAAACAATTTGAACTTTCGACTCTCACGTGACCAGGTCGAATTAAGTGCTTAATACTGGGGCAATAATTTGGCCGTATCTCCCACATTCAAAATGGACAATTTTGTTAGTGTTTGGACAGCAGGCTGTTCTACACCAACTGTCTAAGGTGAAGGCTTTCTTTCCTGAATTTCCGGTTCTATTTAAACTTCTCAGTGTTGGTTTATGAGTGTACTGTTGCACTTCTGACTCCATTTCAACCACTAGAACTGTCTGCATTTTAAAATTTACATTAGACGTGACGAAATAAACCTTGTCTCATTCACAAGCACACGTGACATCATTTTAACCGTTTATTCCGGCAAATTTACCAGACAATCGTATGTCGCTGTTATAACATCTTCGGCTGGTCATGCGGTCTGCTTGATCGCTGGCTGCTATCTATTAAGTGGTTGGAATTACCTTTCAAGATTTTCAAACCTACACCGTGCAAGCCACTCCTCGAGTGATCCGCGTGTTCATTTGCCAGTGTCGTGTTGATCTACCACTAATCAGTCGATGTCTTCGAAACTTGTGAGAATGTGTTTAAATATTTCATTCGAATGAATTTTTAACCTGTAATTTGTCTTAACTTTCTATTTCCTGGAATGAAACCCTGCGAAACAAGGAAACCAACCAACCAACGAATAAGGGCAGGACTGGAAAGTGAACGTTCAGCCAATCAACCGTGAAACACCCAACCGGCTTAGGGCTAGTTATATTTATTCCAGATTTGGTTTGAGAATTTAAGATTTTTAGAGAATCTCGAGAATTGTAGCCAACGAGTAAAATTTGGTAGAATTTTACAACAATGTTAGGATTATTAGCTTCCAGGTGACACTTGGAAGCTAATTGGAAGCTAACTTGGGCAGACCATAGTTAGTGGAGGGGACTAACTCCACTAACTATGGGAAGACAGTTGTGAGAAGTTTACACAGGCAAAACCCCTGTGAAAGTGTTTATTTCTGGCCAAGGCTAACCAGCTTGAGAGGTGTTTTCAGTGTAATCCGTTGTTTCCCACTCAAATTATACCGACTATGCTGATTCAGGGAGTTCAGTAAGCCAGCTACTTACTGAAGCATATAAACTGTTCAAAGAATTTTTTAAGAATTTTAGAGAAGTTTTTCGACAATCTTAGAGAATTTTAAAAGAATATAAAACAAACAGCGGTGAAAAACATATAAAAAACATGCATTTCATAAACTTGACGTTTCGTATGCTATAGTCAACATACATTTTCAAAAGTATAACAGTTTAAAATTTATGGAAAGCTATTCATACTGTAACAGTGGAAGTCTGGAACCTAGACAGAAAGCATCTGCAATAATAAAACTGTTTAAGACGTTTCTTAAAACGCAAACTGTCTGGAAGCTAACTTAGATGGACAGTTGTCAAAAGTTTAAACAGGCAAAAGCGTTGTGAAAGACACATTAGGTTTATTTGCTGTCTTCATCACTTACTGGGTCACGTGTCTATTTCATGTCAAGCCGATTGCAAGATATTTAAAAGTTGTTTTTATTTTCTAGCTTTTTCGCACGAGACAAGGTCTTTGAAAATAACTTGGTGTCACCACAGGATAATCAATACACATCGATAGCTTCGGTCAATATTACTATTTGTCAGTTTAAACGTCCGTACAGGTGCAAAAGAGCCGGATTCTTTTTGGTTGGATCACTGCTGAAATGTCCCTTATATGAAGTGTGCTTTTACGTTCGCTATCGTCACATAATGACAAGCAATTTTGTTGACATACCATACCGCTAATGACAGGGTCCTCCCAACATTCCATAATTGCTTTTATATCCTGACCCCAATATATACACGGTCGCTAAGCATAAATAAGTCTTAGGGAATTCAAGAAATGCCAATCTCAAAGATTTCGGCTCTCCAGTGAACTTAAGACTCACCAGATCAGCGTTTAAAACCAAGGTGAATATTATTTCTATAGCTAAAGTTAATTTTTAAAAAGCATTACGACTTTGTATGCTTATGCATTTTGTGCCAAGATTTGCTGACCCTCTTACTAAAAGTCCTAACTCATTCATGCTAGTCCCACTTCTTGTACAGTAGCCTTCTTTTTGACATACACTACTATTAACGAAACGTGAAGTCAAATTGAGGAGCCGGCGAATTATTTTGTTCAATCTGTGATCAAGATAGTGAACTTTCTCTTAACATGACAACATAAACCTCTTATAAATGTTTCTCTCTTATATCTACGATCATCGCCAAAAGTTAGTTTCGTTTAGTAGCTGCTCATTTTAAGCAAGTCAGTTTTCAGTTTTTTTTTTTCAACCTGTAATACAGTTACGGAAGGTAGCGTTGAATGGACTGCTTTTGCCAGCCGACGTAACTTCATAAATATATTGACAAAATTTACCATTTTTCTGGTCTTCACTGCTTTTAATTTTGCTTTTGAAATAGTGTCTAATCCATAATCACAAAGGGAAAAATCGAAAAATTGGAAAAATATTTTAAAAACAATTCCCAGGAAATAACTCGAAAGCATGCCGGGTTTGAATAAGCTTATCAGCCGGTGCAAATTTCCATAATTTCCATCTGGCTCAGCGAGAGGTACACAGAACCCGGGGGGGTACTTCCTTATATGAGCTTAATGGGGACGTGCGGCCAGCCAGGGTATGTTTTTCGGGATTTTTGTCTTAAACAGGGTATCGAATTTGTCATTTTTTGTCTTAATCAGGGTATGGATTCATCAATTTTTGTCTTAAATGGGATATCTTTTCTTGGACGATAAATGGCAAAATTTTTACAAGCTCTTGTAAATTATTATTGTCTTCCGTTGGCTTTGGCATCGATACCAGGCACATTAATTTCCACTGATTACACAACAAGAAAGCCGCACAATTTGTAACCGCAACTTTTAATCTATGTCTTAAACAGTGTATCAAAAATTGGAGTTCTGTCTTAAACAGGGTAGGAAAATCAGCGATTTTTGTCTTAAACAGGGTCAGGGTATGAGGGGCCGGGCCGCACCTCCCCACCCAGGAATATATCAAGTACCCCCCTCCCCCCCGGGACACAGAAACTGCGCTAAAAGCAGTGAATTAGCATTTAATAAAGTTAACATCGATCTACAGTGACGCCATATCATCTCGACACCGTTAAAAGCTATTTTAATGCTAGGAAAATTGTGGCCTCAAACCTGATAATCATCCGGTCTGTATTGAAAGCCAGTTGATTCAAATTCGCAGCGTCAAGAAGAAACCCGATGAGTTCTAAAACGGTCTGCGACAATACTTTCGATGCACCAAAAAAAGCCCCGCAGAATTAGGATTTACGACAGAAATTCAGATGATCACAAGCTTTCTTTTAACGGATAGAAAAGTCCCCATTCGTGACCATTCGCGATAATGACATTATTTCAAGTAATGTTGTCGGGTGCGCCAGCCAGGAGTCATATCCAACGACAATTTATGGTTAGCCCAGTATTTTTAGTTTTTCGATAAATAAATAAATAATAAATAATAATAATAATAATAATAATAATAATAATAATAATAATAATAATAGTAATAACACCAAAACTTTATTAAGAAATTCAAAGAAGAATCTTAATAATAATAATAATAATAATAATAATAATAATATTGATAATTACAGAATCAATAGATATCCTGAGCAAGAGCATAAAGAGAAATATAACTTGGCAAAAACGCTATAGAGGTAATGGCTCGCACGAGCTCGTGTCTTAACCCGGACTGTTTGCAATACACGTTTTCTTGTATGTTTGCGGGTATTTTTGTTTTTCGCACAGGTCAAAGTGGATTCAGTTGCACGTGTTAATGACGCAATCCTGTCACGTGGTTTGCTGCAGAGAGGCCTCAGTAGAAAACATGATACCGCTTTGTAATTAGTGGCTGATTTCCCATTGGTACAAGAAGTGATCGTCCTTGATTACCTCGTGACCGAATGCTGCGGCTGTAAAACAGCCGCCATCATCACCATACTGCTATTGCAGGCAACAGTTCAGTCATTAACTTACGTTGTAGCACATCTAGAAGCATATCTATTTTATTCCTGTTGATTTCTGTCAAGGTAAGTATAAAATGATTCTGCTATCAATTGGCCAACAAAAAGAGAGTGGAAGACTTGTTTTTGGTTTTGTATGCCAAGCGAAAATTATTTGATTGTATATCATCCAGTGAATATGGCCATATTCACTATCTATTGCCGCCGATGTACTGATCATTCTCAATTTCTTGCCAGTGAAAATTTGGAAAAACTGCATAATTTTATTACATTCTTTCGCGGAAGAAGAATACAGTAATACTCTCTGGCGTCAAGTGATCTCCTCTGAATTTGATCCTTCAATTCCAAAACATTTCGGTCGAACTGACGTGAAGTTAATGTTAATTTGCACAGCTATTCACTCGTTAGTGATTAACGTCTTCAAAATACAACTTTGTGGACAATTAATAGTGCAATAAAGCGAATAACGTCAAAGGATAGTGTTTAGGACAGTGGGCAGGGAATATTTTAGAAGGACATGTTTCTGATGGAGTAGTTCGTTTTTCAAGCAGCAACCCAGTAAAAGAGTGACATTATACTCAATGGTCATAGGACTGAGGAAAGTACAGTTCGGTCGATCTGTAATCATACGAGTGGTAACAAAATCAGACGACCGCGCAGCGGGAGTCCGATTTGTTTATTACCAGTATTTTTACAGACGGTATTGAAATTACAGACCGATTAATCATAAAAAAATTACAATTTCCGAGGAAAGAAGAATAGCTAAGTTATGAAAGAAAGGGAACATTGACATTAAAATACTGACAAAGGAAACGCAAACATTCTAAGGCCACCGTGCCCCCTACCGGCAATTAGGAGCTAAAAATACAAAAGAGGGCGCAAGCGCACTCGCGTAACTACAACTTTGAATATGATTGGTTGATTTAAGCGACTGGCTTACTGAACTGTCCGATAACAAACTGTCCACTGCAATAACAAACTGCCCGATAACAACTTGGCAAGAAAATAAGTGGAAACAGGACTTTTTTAAACCAATCACATTCGAGGAAATTGTAACATTTATCATTAGCTTAGTAAATGGTGTCGTTTGTATTCTCGAAAATCCCGATGTTTTCCGGTGTCCCCTCTCAAATGCTATTTACGGTTTCAGTGTACCAGAAGATGTATAATCCCTAAATAAATATATCTTATTAGACGTTTTGTTGTGTAGTATCGCTGAGTATTTTTACGAGTTGTGCCGTATTTTGGCGAGCCCGTAGGGCAAGTCAAAATACAAACAACGAGTAAAAATTCTCAGCGATACTACACAACAAAACGTCTAATAAGAGATTTATTAACACGCCAAATTGTTGTGTTTCGCGGAAATTTACGAAGTATGCGAGGCGGAACGGAATTGGCGCGGAAAATCCTGCGAACTGATTGGTCAACGGTAGGAAACCGGTCTAACCGGTCCTCTGGAGTACAAATACCGCGTGATATTTGTGCTCGTTTTGGGCGTTATTTGTACTCTGCGAAGTGCAGTTGGATGATAAGGACTTAAATAAACTCGAGCGTAGTTATCAAATACTCTATCGTCGTATAAGACACCTGCCTGGAAACTGATAACAACTTGAATGTATTGAAATCGTTTTTTCATAAACGGAGAAAGAGCAATTAAAGGAATCATTTTACTTTTAACTATATACTTAATTAGCCAAGTAAGGCATAAATCGTCAGACAGTGAAAAGTACAAAGGTGGCACAAGTTGTGTAACAGGGTTTTCTACAAAGCTAATTAAAAGACTGAATGTTCCATGCCAAGAATCTGAAAAAACAATAATAATGAAATGGCTCGAAATGGCGGTCTTTCACGTTTGTACTATTCCCTTTCAAAAGCTGAAAGGGCAACTGAACGTTATGCAACATCCAGCACGTGCTCGTGGAATCACCTTAGACTGTTTTTACGTGTAGAGACACATTTATGGAAGGTTATGTATAACACGGCTCGCCTTTGTAATTAGTGGCGTGAAATTCATTGGACGAACAAGAAATGACGTATTTAGAGACCTAGCTCAAAATACTTCTTAAACGTTTCCAATTTCACTAAACGTAATTTTCATTTTCAAGTCAAGTTGAAAGTCAAAATGAAGCGTAAAATACTGCTCTATTGGCTCGTGTTTACGAGCATGCAGTACTTGAGCTGAGTATACTTCTTCCTGATTTTGGGCCAATGACATTAGATCTTCTCCTATGGTTCGAGTAATCTCTTGTCGAATATGTAGGTTAGCTTTTTTGTCCTGTACATTTCACGAACGTATGGTCAGTGATAGTCATGGTCTTGTAATGTACTATATTTTGACATCCCTTAGAGAGGAAATAACAGTATAACTTCGGCCATATATATAAGTTCCTGGCGTTCTATTTTTTTTTCTGGTTATAACTCAGCAACGGCTGTGGCCCTTTCAATTAATTTCCCTGTTGAAGAAGTATGTTGTAAAATGTGGAATATTATTGTGAATGGTTCAGTGCTGTTGGAAAATGGCAAAACATAGCGAACAATTCATCAAACTGTCCGAAACGAGATTGCATCAATATACAAAGAGATTGTGTCGAGGAGGTTGAATAATGTCTGTGGAGTTGTGTGTGTGTATTTGGTTTTTTTGTTGTTGTTGATACAGCAATTAAAAGTAGAAAAGGACAACATTTGACTTAATAGGGAAAATAGAGCTGTTTCACGAGTCTAACTGATGACAGTTCGACATGCAGGACTGATCGTCCTGTGAAAATTAACACTATCAACATTTGCTCCCGAGGTGAATTTATCATTTCACCATTCAGTAAGACTTGGAAAATATACATTTTTATTGTTTTGAATCTCCGTAAACGTGTCTTTTCTTGAGTTTTGCAATACATTATCAATCATGATCAACAACAGAATTTTCACGTAATATGTCATCAAACTATTGATTAAAACAAGAATTTATTATAAACGCAGCTTTCAAAATCGATCCATGAAATCTCCTGTTCATTAATTTATAGTTTGGCTGAAATAATTATCGGCAAAGACAAACGTCATTCGAAAAGCATGTTGTGTCATTTTTCCTGTCAATCAATCTTTGACAGATGGTCGCAGTTAAAAGCCCAGACCATGAGAGACAGTGGAGATTAGCATGAAGTAAAGTAAGCATCGCAAATTGATCCAAGCTTTGACGCGTTTCAAGAGAACCGAAAGGCTGCGAAAGCAGGGTATTTTAGATTCCAATCTTGTCCTTCAGAGTTAGATTCATAATAGTATGTTTTGCTTTAATCATAACTACTCGACGGCAAGTTCTATGAAACGTTGTGATCTTAATGTATAACTGTTTTTGTTATTGGCTAAGCTCCGACTCCGGTGATGATAGAGGCCGAGAATTAAAGCTGTACAGCACGATTCGCTGAGTTTGGCGCTTAGCAAGATTGGTCTTGGCGGTTTTTAAACATTACAAGATTTAGGTTTCGCTCTATAGCTATTATCAGATTTAAAACCGGGATAAAACCTCATAACTTTGTTCGAATAATGGACATGCGACAAGCTGGCGTTTTCACCCCTATGTTCTGAATGAGCTGGCGTCGAGAAACGGTAAACTTACTAACTTTTCAAAGTGGAATCAGTCGCATTTACACGATCAATTAGGTAATAAGTCAAGAGGACTGAGGTGAAAATATGGCATAGCAAAGAGCAAAACAGGCCTTTTTCTTGGATTGTCAAGCAATCGGATGACAGATGGCTCGTGTATTCAACTCACAGAAAAATGGTTTTATAAATCATTTTAAGCGTTTGTCAATAATGGCACGGACAAAATCTTTGGTGAGGCCAAAGTCTATGAACTCACTACCACGGGAACAAACTTTGTGTTCTTATTGGTCGAAAAATGGCACGTCAAAGAACATTAAGTGGAGACGGACTGCGCATATGTGAAATGTGTGTTAATTATTTTGTGAAGGAAAGGCCAGTGTGTCAATAAGTGATTGTGTGATAATAGCTCACAATATCGAACAGAAGCTGCGAAAGAAATTTCGTCATCCAAAGTTTCAGTTTACCAGCGGTACATCTGCCGTTTTCATGTGAAAACGACTGCATCTCAAGATCGTGCTGTCTGTTTTCTGACTGAATTAATGTTATTGCTAACAGCGGGAACAATGTGCTGGAAAAAGTTTTGCTTTCGCCGCGTCCATGTTGGAAGTCAAACGTTAAGAGGTAAAACGTTACTTTTTGCAAACAGCAAGTTACTTGGAAATTGCAATTAAATATCAGAAGCGATATTCGATACAAAAAATTGACTAAAACGAAGTACTGAATTAACTAGCCAACATTAGTAGCGTATGAATTAACACTGATGTTATAAAAAGGAATTTTGCATGTGTTCTGTAGTCTTAAGCTTTATATGCGCATAGTAATAATTTTAGGATATCATTATAATATTTGTTCTTTGTAACAACAAATTTTAGAAGTTCGCATGTAAAAGTTGCACTCTCCATCAAATAATTTTAACATCTTCCAGTAACCTTTAATTCTTGTATTGCCAAACATCTGCTGGTTTAAGTTGACATTATCGGAAAATTGTTTTTGACAGGTTTGATATTAAAGGATTTCTATTTATTAACTCGACTCTCAACTTATAAAAGCAAACCTTTAAGAAGTATAGTATATGATGAAAGCGCTATGTGAAAGTGAATTCGAACCTGACTGAAACAGATAATGAATCACAAGTATTTTTTTCGTAGTCACCAATTTTTTCTTGATTGGTGTTACACATAAATTTATCTGCAGACTAACTTCAAGAAGTACGGATATCACTATAAATGCAGATGTTTTTGGCTTTTTTAAAAAAAGAATCGTTTACTGATGGGATACGCTGCTTTTAGCGAGGGCGGACGACTTCTTCTCTAAGCCAGCTAAAAAATCAACCTGTTTTGTCTACTTGCTGAGTATTATCAACAAATTGACTTAGTTTATGAGCTTTAGGCGGGGGTACACTTGAAGGCTGTTTTGACGTCGTTTAACACGGCCTTCCTGCCAATATCTCGGTCATGTCTCAAGCAACGCCAAATCCCTATGCTTATTTCATTAACCACTGTTTGACGGTTTTTTGTAAATTTTGGGTGATTTTTGGGCATTTTGGGAAAGAGATATTTTTTCTCAAAGGATAGGTTAAATTGAGGAAAATATGAAATGTTGAAGATTTGATGAATTTAGAAAATTGAAATTTAAAGTAAATACAATTAGTAGACGGACACCAAACAGTCCCCTACCAACCTGGGGCTCTCTTTTAAGGGGGTCAACTGTCTGGTAGTGTTTCCAACCCATTTTAATCCTAACAATTCCCCTTTAATATTACTTCAAATTTCACTCCTTTTCAGGTGTACCCTCGCCTTAAGCTCCCAAAACCTCGCTGCGCATGCGCCAACATCCATCTGAAGCGCTCTTAGCTTGGCCTGGTTAATTGACCACAGGAAAAAAAAACTGTTAAATACTCCAAAATTTTAAATACGCGTGTTGCGTATCAATAATAGAATCGATGCAAAACGATCTTCAAACAAACCGTATTGTGTCAATCGGTTTTCGTCTTTTAGAGTCAAATATCTAATATGAATGCTAATTATGTCACGTACAGCTGCAAGCACTTGTTACAGCACCGACGTCTTAATTTTAAAACATATAATGCTTTGAAAATTTTTCAGACAAGAACGGATGGAATGGAGAACATATAAAAAGACGCTTTACATGTGAGATCGCATTGTGTAAGAACACGTTTGTGAAATAGCTGTTTTGTTTGTATTTGTTTATGCAGCTAGATATGCGGATCACTGAGACTTTTTGTGATTGCGTACTTTATCGGTTAATTCGTATGGTCAGTAATAAGACGTTTGCGAGTCGAGTCAAACATTATGACATAAATTACTTTTTAACCGCGGTATCTTGCAATTGGAAATCAAATTTGTGAAGATCTGTCCCACTCATTACCATTTCTCATTAAATGTTGAACTAGATCAGTAAGTAAAGCATAAAATTTAAAATGGCAGAGACAAAGTATGGAAGATGACAAAATATGACAAAAGAAAAATTGTAAACTATTAATGAAACATAATTTTCAACCTGTAATGTGTCTTAACTTGTAGTTTCTGGAATGAAACCCCGCGAAACAAAGAAACCAACCAACCAGCGAATAAGGGAAAGAGAAAGTGAAAGTTCAGCCAATCAACCATGAAACAACAAATCGGCTTAGGGCTAGATAAATTTATTCCAGATTTGTTTTGAGAATTTTAGATTATTAGAGAATCTCGAGAATTGTAGCCAACGAGTAAAATTTGGTAGAATTTTACAACAATATTAGGATTACTAGCTTACAGGTGACACTTGGAAGCTAATGGAAGCTAACTTGGGTAGACCATAGTTAGTGGAGGGGACTAACTCCACTAACTATGGGTAGACAATTGTCAGAAGTTTACACAAGCAAAAACCCTGTGAAAGTGTTTATTTCTGGCCAAAGCTTACCAACTTGAGAGGTGTTTTCAGTGTAATCTGTTGTTTCCCACTCAAATTATACCAACTATAACATTGGAAGCAAATAGGCTGATTCCAGTGAGTTCAGTT
>JAHPZR010021897.1:0-10781 GCA_019787425.1 Platygyra sinensis
TATGACGTCAGAAGTGGAAGAAAGGTCAAGGCTCGTCATGGCCGGTTACAGCCAGCACAGGAGTCAAAGGGTTAAAAAAAAAAAATAAAGCCTGTTTTACTTGAATACATTTGGAGTTCAAGTTCATGTAAGAGGTTCCTCAATACACAACAACTTCAATACACAACAATACACTTGGGTAAGATAAGGTTAGTAAGGCTAGTAAAATTTGTAACAAATCCAAAAGTGTTTACACAACAGGGGTGATTTACATAAGTGTTTTATTCAAGAAATGATTAGTTGAAATCAAGGGATTTAGATTTTTGTCCTACACAAGGGGCCATGAGATAAGTAAGCTGGCACATGCTTCTCTATTTAATATATACATTGTGATACTCACTGTTTAAAGACAATTCTTTTGATAACTAAATTTTGCCAACCACAGAACAAAGGAATCCTTTGTTTAGACAGCCAGTAAATCTCTGGTCGGCACATTAATGACAATAGGGAGCATAAATGTGAGTATCGCTGTTACCAAATAGAGATGAACAGAGCACGTTGCATCGACTGTTCGATTCGTAGTCACATTATGTAAACAAACATCGCCAATCGCTGTTTTCAAAGCCGCCGAATTTGAAAACCTCTAAATTCGCTCAGTTGTGATCAGTTTAACCAAAGGACAACGGTGGTATGACAGAACAATTTCACAAAGAAGAACAAACCTACAGTTCACAAAATCAGTTCACGAAATTTGACGTGCGCGCCAAAATAAAAACTGCTTTTGTCGACGAATCCCAGAAGATCAGTCGCGATAACTTCTTAACTTTTCCAAGTCATGACTTAATTCTACATCAGTAGTCATGAACCTTTGTATTACTCACCAAAACGTGGGTCGACAAATTCAATTCACGCCACAAATAAAATCGGCTACAGAGCGAGAACGTTCCAAATGCATCAAACGTGCCTTCAACCATGCGTGTCGCCTCGCGGCCTCGAAATACACAGAACTTTTGTTTTGCGAAGCTTTTCCGGACCGGATTCTTTCACTACTTTTTCATAGCATATTATATGACCGGAACTAAAGCGAAGTAAAAGAGGAGTCAGGCCGAAAAACGAAGAATTCTACGACTACGTACCTTTGTGCAGTCGACCAGCGATGGCCGCGATAATATCACTCGACATTCGTGACGGTGTAGTGAGCACGTGACAGCATCGATGACGTCAGATCGAAGATGCTAAATGCGCGCCAAATTTCAAGATCTATTGAATCAGTCAAAAAGTAGTAAAAATTGTTAAATTAATAGCTAAATCATCTCTAAATTTAGCCGCAATTAAAAAAATAATACGAACAACGTAAATAAAACCAGATGTCCAAAAAGCCACAACAAAGGCCGAAAAAGCCACATAGGTCATAAATTAAGGGTTGAAGAAGGTTTAAAAGCCACAACGATCAAGACTTCGCAAAAGAGAAAACTCTAAATCGTAACTGATTCCATGATATTGCAAAATGTTATAAAACATGCAGTCATCTACTCCAACTCAGACTACCGGGAAGATAAAACCGTTTTTTATCTAATCAACGTTGTTTTTATTCCAGAGGGAGCCAAAAACTTGCCACAAACAGGATTTGGCATCACCAGCATTGTACCAGCTGCTGCCAGGGAAATGAGCCCGCGCTCCTCCCCCGGAGACACGGGGAGGGTAGACCAGATACGACTGAGAGAGCGGCGGAAATCGAGCCTACCTTAAACTCCTCCTTGTGGTCACGTGATTGGTGACATCACAGGCTTGCCCAAGATAATTGCCCCCGCAGGGTTTTGGCCCAGAGGCCAAAACCCGAGGAGGCACCCTAGGATCCCCCGCGTGTATACATGTAAGGAATTTCAAAAATGTAAAGATGTAAGTAAGTAAGTAAATTGTAGTATGCGAAAAAAATCTCGATGTGGTCAAACTAGGCGCGCACGGTGGTCTCGGGTAATATTTCAGCAAGTGCGCAAGGTGCTGTCGGGTAGATGTCATTTTGCAACCACGAGGTCTTCGAGCAGCGCTTTAAGGTCTTGCGAGCAGGAGGTTGCGTTTCGTCGTCTTCTAACAGCATTTCGAGTTCTTTCAGCACTGTTTAAAGGTCTTGCAACCACGAGTTCGCATGTCGCTATCATCTAGCCGCATTTCAACCACGAGTTCGCGTTTTGCCATCTGCTAGGAGCGTGTCAAGGTTTTGCAACCACGAAGTCGCGTCACGCCATCTTAAGGTCCGGTTTACACGTCGCATTTTACATGTGCCGAATCGAATTGCCAAATTAAGTGCATGTAAAATTAAATGCGACATATTTCAATTCGATGCGAGTCAGTCGAATATTCGACTGATCCAGTGGAATATACGACTGAAGTTCGACAGTTGATTTCAACGCCGTAATTTACATGTGGCAAATCGAATTCAAATTATGTTAAATAATTTGTTTGCTCGAATGGGAATTTAAAACACTTCGCTAGCTCTCAGCAATTTTATTCGGCAAAAAAAATGCGACGTTTAAATCAAATCAGCAGAACGTATTCATTCGAGTCGACTAAAATTAGTATTTGATTCGGTGCGTGTAAAATGCGACGTTTAAACCGGGCCGTAGCAGCCTTTGATAGGGTGATTATCAAGAGACTATGAGGTGTAGTCTCTTGTGATTATTTTGTAGTTCAGTGATTTATTTGAATTCAAAAGCATTCACAGCATTGGATAAAATTATACGGTACAAAATTTGATTTGTTAGACACAAATCAGCAACGGGGTCGACAGACTCGATCCAACAGATTAGAAAGATGATCGATAGACTCGATCCAACAAATCAGAAAGATAATGTCAGAACAGAATCTCAACTCCGAGTTGCATTGATATTGTCAGAAAGAGATACGGAGTTTGTTAGATCAATTTCCATTTGAATGTGTCGCTGTCGAAGATAAACAAGTAGGTGGTTACAGTTCGAAGAGGGCACTTTATGAATTCTGTTTTGGTTAATTAATTAACCCTGGTATTTATTCATGTGCTGTTGATGCTTATTTGGAAATCTCTACGCATTTGTTTCGTCCATATTTATCAAATCTACGTACTAGGAATGAGTTTGCAGACCTGCTTTTCAATGTTTGCTCACATTATATCTCTTCGAGAGAAGATTGTTCATTTTTGAGGGAAATTAGGAAGCCTGTTTGGTCATACATAATAGATCTTTGTAGTTCATTTGCGGCTAGGGATTGTAATGCCTGTTTTAGCTAGATATAACAGAACATTTGGTTATCTCAATGAAGAGGAAGAGAGCCTTTTCATGACACTAAGAACATTTGATTCTTTTTGTCGCTCATGCTCGAGTTCTGTGAATTTGAATAGCAGTATTCTTTTGACATTAGTGACAGCATATGGATTAAATCAGTTGGGTTTAGAAAACAATATGTGACCTATTTTTGTAACTCAATGCACACAAATCCAGGAAGGTTAAATTGCACCAATTGCGATATTCAAACTTCTAAACCTGTTTACACAGAATATTTTCTTTACAATAAAATAAACAAATTTCTTAACACACAATACGTTGCTGTTTCACAAAAAAATGACAAAACTGAAAATGTATGGCTGTAATAGATTTAATTGCCATTTACAGAAAAATATGTTTACCAGTCATGGATGTTAACTTCAATAAATATTCAAACGTTTCTTTTTTAACAGTCGTATGCACAGTATTTATATTCAGTAAAAACCATTTACAGGTGTTAAACAGATCTTCAAAAGCGGGGGCAGCTCTAGTGAAAACTATTACTAGTTTGTAAAATGAGCCAAGGATAGTGAGCTATCACGAAATTAACAACTTTCTAAAGGAACTATTTCTGTCCTGAGTGGGAGAGTTCCTTAACAAGGGCTCCTGCTCCTCAATTATTCAAGGCTAAACTGGATATTTTAGTCGGCTATTCAGGACAGATTCTTGCAGAGGCCATTAGCAAAATTGTAAAAATACACCATAAAAAAGTCTTGTTTTCGGCCATTTCAATTTAAGGAGAAAGAGAAATCAAACAGCGGTTACAAACACTATAAGTTTCGCATGGTATACTCAACTTGACGTTTCGTATGCAACAACATGACGGTTACAAAATATGACAAGATTTAAAAAGACTAAAACTAAAGCGAGGCATCAGGGTAACTATTTAGACAACAATTAACAAAAGAAACTAAATCTGGTGCGAATTAGAGAGGGAGCTAGTCCATGTGACTTGTCCCTGCAACAAGTCGCGGGGACATGTCCCATTGTGTGAACTGGCCATTTCTGTTTCAAATTCTAGTCGCAACTTTGGTCCCTGCGACTAGTCCCACGGATTAAAACCAGTTTGAATTTTTGGGACAAGTCCCTGCGACTTGTTCCTCAAAACGCATCGTGTGAACTGTATGTGGGACAAGTCCCTGCGACCAGTCTTTTTGTGTAAACTCTTTAGGGGACTAGTCGCACGGACTAGTCTCTTCGTGTGTGTCGATCTTTATAAATTTCACAAGGAGGTTAACGATAATAAACTTTCTAAGCGCTGATAGGCTCAGTTGTCTGAGAACCCAGTTGAAGGCGTTTGTGGGCGGAGTTTGTTTGCGAAGCAAGAGATTTTTTTAGCGCTGTTTTCTTGAAAGTCTTGAAAAAAAAAATAGCACGAAGCAGACACCTTAAAGAGTTACCGTGACTCAAAGGGAATTTGTTCAATTGCCCTGAAATTTGGACAGTAGCTAGATAAACATTTTTTTCAACAGCTGTCTTAGCCTGCGTAGCTGGCGGGATTTCGTGCGCGAGTGCTTTTGTCTTGGTCGTGAAGCCGTAAACTCGAGTGGCGAAGCCGTGAGAGGATTAGTGAAGAGTCGAGTTGAATCCACCGGGAATCCGCCGCTCGCGAATTCCTCGGGGCGAAGCCCGCGAGGGAATATGGCGGCTCCGCCACCACTAGCCCGCTCACGCATCCCGCCAGCTACGCCTGCTATAGCTGTCTAATAAGATTGCCCCCGGCTCGTGGTTTCACAGCCACTAAACAATGTTATGACGCAATTTATCTTCAATAAGAGGACTGAGCCATAAAAAAACTGATGTCGATTTGGTAAATTAAAAATAAAAACGTGTCTGCGAATTGTTTATTTGCTTTGACTTGCAGCATTCAAAAGGTAGTTCGGGCGCTCGCATTTAGTGGTCGTGAAAATTTGGCCAATTCATTTTATTTCAAAATTCTTGGTATAGTTTGATAGACAGCTCTATAAGCTTTAATTAATTTGATATGGGGAGTTTAGGTAGCCTCTTTCAGGCGTTTAGTTAGTCAGGGCGCAGCGCGGAAAACTGAACGCCTGGAAGAGGCTAGGGTTTAGGTATCTACAGCATAAACCGGACGCGCTACATCGCTTGGACGCTAGTCAACCCTGAATGCATACGGTATAAGCTTTGAATACGGTCAGTATAAGGTGCATGTGCGCTGCGCGCTGCAAACCGGAGAAACATTAGGAGACTTCCAAGGTTAAGCCACAAGGCTTGAAGAGACCTGAAGAGTTTGAAATTAGCAAAATATTGCTCTCCGCCAAGGGACCATGTGTCTCCTTGAGTTAATTAGGGGAAAGCATTCAAAGAAAGTGAAGGCAATCAACATCAATCTTATAAAGGTAAAGATTACTATTAGCGTATATAACAAAAGCGGACCTCATTTATCTTGTCGTTTTTTCATAGTTTTGATTGACCAAGAATATGAGTCAGCCTAATATAATAACCCAAGCCAAAAATGTACCGGATTTTTTTTTTTTTTTTCACAGTCAACGTTTAGGGCTTTTTGAGCTGTTCCTCGCATTTAAGTGTCCGATTGATATCGATCAGATGTGTTTGGCTGAAAAGGCAAGCGCATTTAATTGTCCAGTTGATATCGACTGAAAACGCCGGCGACCGCCATTCCTGATGACTGATTGGTTTGCCTTACGGCGGCATATACCTTTTTTCAAATGTGTTGTTTCCATGACTGGCAAATACCCGTGGCCACTGATGACAATTCAAGGATGAGTTTGAGCCAAGAAAACGTTTACAATTTTGCTGTTGTTAAATCCTAGCCTTGATTTACAACAGTTTTCGGTTCTGTCCTCTTGTACCGGTTCACAGCAGCCGATAAAAAGGACCAAACAATACGCAACAGCTAACTAATGAATCCTAAACAGAGAAAGAACAATGGTTATTCCCTTGTGAACAGGTGCACCAGGACAGAACCCATTTTTTCAGGTCAAAGTGATCACTCATTTAAATGCAAATCTTGAACCTGCCAGTTGAAATTGGATGATTTCAGTGTTAGTCCAGCAAGGTGTTTCCTTGTAAAGAACACATTGTGAACCTCACCATTTCCCCTAATGGCAACAAAATGCAATCTTCTTAGCACTCAGTATGTAGACAGATCTCAGCGGAGACACATGGTCCCTTGGCGGAGAGCAATATTTTGCTAATTTCAAACTCTTCAGGTCTCTTCAAGCCTTGTGGCTTAACCTTGGAAGTCTCCTAATGTTTCTCCGGTTTGCAGCGCGCAGCGCACATGCACCTTATACTGACCGTATTCAAAGCTTATACCGTATGCATTCAGGGTTGACTAGCGTCCAAGCGATGTAGCGCGTCCGGTTTATGCTGTAGATACCTAAACCCTAGCCTCTTCCAGGCGTTCAGTTTTCCGCGCTGCGCCCTGACTAACTAAACGCCTGAAAGAGGCTACCTAAACTCCCCATATCAAATTAATTAAAGCTTATAGAGCTGTCTATCAAACTATACCAAGAATTTTGAAATAAAATGAATTGGCCAAATTTTCACGACCACTAAATGCGAGCGCCCGAACTACCTTTTGAATGCTGCAAGTCAAAGCAAATAAACAATTCGCAGACACGTTTTTATTTTTAATTTACCAAATCGACATCAGTTTTTTTATGGCTCAGTCCTCTTATTGAAGATAAATTGCGTCATAACATTGTTTAGTGGCTGTGAAACCACGAGCCGGGGGCAATCTTATTAGACAGCTATAGCAGGCGTAGCTGGCGGGATGCGTGAGCGGGCTAGTGGTGGCGGAGCCGCCATATTCCCTCGCGGGCTTCGCCCCGAGGAATTCGCGAGCGGCGGATTCCCGGTGGATTCAACTCGACTCTTCACTAATCCTCTCACGGCTTCGCCACTCGAGTTTACGGCTTCACGACCAAGACAAAAGCACTCGCGCACGAAATCCCGCCAGCTACGCAGGCTAAGACAGCTGTTGAAAAAAATGTTTATCTAGCTACTGTCCAAATTTCAGGGCAATTGAACAAATTCCCTTTGAGTCACGGTAACTCTTTAAGGTGTCTGCTTCGTGCTATTTTTTTTTTCAAGACTTTCAAGAAAACAGCGCTAAAAAAATCTCTTGCTTCGCAAACAAACTCCGCCCACAAACGCCTTCAACTGGGTTCTCAGACAACTGAGCCTATCAGCGCTTAGAAAGTTTATTATCGTTAACCTCCTTGTGAAATTTATAAAGATCGACACACACGAAGAGACTAGTCCGTGCGACTAGTCCCCTAAAGAGTTTACACAAAAAGACTGGTCGCAGGGACTTGTCCCACATACAGTTCACACGATGCGTTTTGAGGAACAAGTCGCAGGGACTTGTCCCAAAAATTCAAACTGGTTTTAATCCGTGGGACTAGTCGCAGGGACCAAAGTTGCGACTAGAATTTGAAACAGAAATGGCCAGTTCACACAATGGGACATGTCCCCGCGACTTGTTGCAGGGACAAGTCACATGGACTAGCTCCCTCTCTAATTCGCACCAGATTTAGTTTCTTTTGTTAATTGTTGTCTAAATAGTTACCCTGATGCCTCGCTTTAGTTTTAGTCTTTTTAAATCTTGTCATATTTTGTAACCGTCATGTTGTTGCATACGAAACGTCAAGTTGAGTATACCATGCGAAACTTATAGTGTTTGTAACCGCTGTTTGATTTCTCTTTCTCCTTAAATTGAAATGGCCGAAAACAAGACTTTTTTATGGTGTATTTTTACAATTTTGCTAATGGCCTCTGCAAGAATCTGTCCTGAATAGCCGACTAAAATATCCAGTTTAGCCTTGAATAATTGAGGAGCAGGAGCCCTTGTTAAGGAACTCTCCCACTCAGGACAGAAATAGTTCCTTTAGAAAGTTGTTAATTTCGTGATAGCTCACTATCCTTGGCTCATTTTACAAACTAGTAATAGTTTTCACTAGAGCTGCCCCCGCTTTTGAAGATCTGTTTAACACCTGTAAATGGTTTTTACTGAATATAAATACTGTGCATACGACTGTTAAAAAAGAAACGTTTGAATATTTATTGAAGTTAACATCCATGACTGGTAAACATATTTTTCTGTAAATGGCAATTAAATCTATTACAGCCATACATTTTCAGTTTTGTCATTTTTTTGTGAAACAGCAACGTATTGTGTGTTAAGAAATTTGTTTATTTTATTGTAAAGAAAATATTCTGTGTAAACAGGTTTAGAAGTTTGAATATCGCAATTGGTGCAATTTAACCTTCCTGGATTTGTGTGCATTGAGTTACAAAAATAGGTCACATATTGTTTTCTAAACCCAACTGATTTAATCCATATGCTGTCACTAATGTCAAAAGAATACTGCTATTCAAATTCACAGAACTCGAGCATGAGCGACAAAAAGAATCAAATGTTCTTAGTGTCATGAAAAGGCTCTCTTCCTCTTCATTGAGATAACCAAATGTTCTGTTATATCTAGCTAAAACAGGCATTACAATCCCTAGCCGCAAATGAACTACAAAGATCTATTATGTATGACCAAACAGGCTTCCTAATTTCCCTCAAAAATGAACAATCTTCTCTCGAAGAGATATAATGTGAGCAAACATTGAAAAGCAGGTCTGCAAACTCATTCCTAGTACGTAGATTTGATAAATATGGACGAAACAAATGCGTAGAGATTTCCAAATAAGCATCAACAGCACATGAATAAATACCAGGGTTAATTAATTAACCAAAACAGAATTCATAAAGTGCCCTCTTCGAACTGTAACCACCTACTTGTTTATCTTCGACAGCGACACATTCAAATGGAAATTGATCTAACAAACTCCGTATCTCTTTCTGACAATATCAATGCAACTCGGAGTTGAGATTCTGTTCTGACATTATCTTTCTGATTTGTTGGATCGAGTCTATCGATCATCTTTCTAATCTGTTGGATCGAGTCTGTCGACCCCGTTGCTGATTTGTGTCTAACAAATCAAATTTTGTACCGTATAATTTTATCCAATGCTGTGAATGCTTTTGAATTCAAATAAATCACTGAACTACAAAATAATCACAAGAGACTACACCTCATAGTCTCTTGATAATCACCCTATCAAAGGCTGCTACGGCCCGGTTTAAACGTCGCATTTTACACGCACCGAATCAAATACTAATTTTAGTCGACTCGAATGAATACGTTCTGCTGATTTGATTTAAACGTCGCATTTTTTTTGCCGAATAAAATTGCTGAGAGCTAGCGAAGTGTTTTAAATTCCCATTCGAGCAAACAAATTATTTAACATAATTTGAATTCGATTTGCCACATGTAAATTACGGCGTTGAAATCAACTGTCGAACTTCAGTCGTATATTCCACTGGATCAGTCGAATATTCGACTGACTCGCATCGAATTGAAATATGTCGCATTTAATTTTACATGCACTTAATTTGGCAATTCGATTCGGCACATGTAAAATGCGACGTGTAAACCGGACCTTAAGATGGCGTGACGCGACTTCGTGGTTGCAAAACCTTGACACGCTCCTAGCAGATGGCAAAACGCGAACTCGTGGTTGAAATGCGGCTAGATGATAGCGACATGCGAACTCGTGGTTGCAAGACCTTTAAACAGTGCTGAAAGAACTCGAAATGCTGTTAGAAGACGACGAAACGCAACCTCCTGCTCGCAAGACCTTAAAGCGCTGCTCGAAGACCTCGTGGTTGCAAAATGACATCTACCCGACAGCACCTTGCGCACTTGCTGAAATATTACCCGAGACCACCGTGCGCGCCTAGTTTGACCACATCGAGATTTTTTTCGCATACTACAATTTACTTACTTACTTACATCTTTACATTTTTGAAATTCCTTACATGTATACACGCGGGGGATCCTAGGGTGCCTCCTCGGGTTTTGGCCTCTGGGCCAAAACCCTGCGGGGGCAATTATCTTGGGCAAGCCTGTGATGTCACCAATCACGTGACCACAAGGAGGAGTTTAAGGTAGGCTCGATTTCCGCCGCTCTCTCAGTCGTATCTGGTCTACCCTCCCCGTGTCTCCGGGGGAGGAGCGCGGGCTCATTTCCCTGGCAGCAGCTGGTACAATGCTGGTGATGCCAAATCCTGTTTGTGGCAAGTTTTTGGCTCCCTCTGGAATAAAAACAACGTTGATTAGATAAAAAACGGTTTTATCTTCCCGGTAGTCTGAGTTGGAGTAGATGACTGCATGTTTTATAACATTTTGCAATATCATGGAATCAGTTACGATTTAGAGTTTTCTCTTTTGCGAAGTCTTGATCGTTGTGGCTTTTAAACCTTCTTCAACCCTTAATTTATGACCTATGTGGCTTTTTCGGCCTTTGTTGTGGCTTTTTGGACATCTGGTTTTATTTACGTTGTTCGTATTATTTTTTTAATTGCGGCTAAATTTAGAGATGATTTAGCTATTAATTTAACAATTTTTACTACTTTTTGACTGATTCAATAGATCTTGAAATTTGGCGCGCATTTAGCATCTTCGA
>JAHPZR010021898.1:0-35248 GCA_019787425.1 Platygyra sinensis
CCCTTTGCTCCGCAGTCCTGCACTCCCAAAGTTGAATAACATTTACTGTCAAGACCAGTAAAACTATTACATCACACATGTAAATGTGCTGCTGTACCCTTTCAACAATAAATTAAATTACTTTATACAATGAGAAAATTAATGCCCGTGCTCTGATTGGTCAATAAGCTATGGTTTATTGTGCCGGTAAACCCATGGAAAAATCGAAGAATACGTAAATCACTCGCCTACGGCTTGTGATTTACAAATTCTCCTTGTGTTCTACCAACATCCCGCATGGTCTATCAGCCTTTATATAATAACCAAATCAATGTGCACGCTCTGATTGGTCAATCAGCTATGGTTTATTGTGCTGGTAAACCAACGGAAAAATCGCGCATCTTCTGAATTATTATATAAAAGCAATAGACAACAAGTTTCTGTGGTTTATAGGCTGATAAACCACTTGGGATGTTGGTAGAACACTCGAAGAATTCGTAAATCACTTGCCTGCGGCTTGTTATTTACAAATTCTTCTCGTGTTCTATCAACATCCCACGTGGTTTATCAGCCTATAAACCATAGAAACTTGTGGTCTATTGCTTAAATAAACCATAGAAACTTGTGGTCTATTGCTTAAACATACCACACAAGTGAACAGTACTTTTTGTGTACTCTGATTGGCTAGCTTGGAGGTGATTAGCCAAGTACTATTCACCTTTGAGCCACTGAAGAAAAACAAAATGGCTTTTGTCGGTATATTGTCACAAGTAAAGTTACTTTTTGGTCCGCTAGTTATTCAGCTTGTGTCAGTGGTATATACTAAAAGTAAAACAGTAGTGTCAGTGAAAATGGTGGATATTTACCTCCATTTTGGTGACTAATTATTATTTCTGATGTGAAGTATATGAAATAATTCATATTTGAACTGTGGTTGTAGTTGCAAGTGAAGAATGATCATCGCAGTTAATTTTCCAATTTAAGCAATTGGAAAGTAGAAGCCTGAAAAAAATCAGGGCTTCAACGGGATTCGAATCCCGTACTTCACATCATTTCATTCCTCACGGGAGATATGAACTCAATAAATTGACCTTGCTCCCAATGTGTGGCTTCATAGCTCAGTTGGTAGAGCATCGCACCGGTATTGCGGAGGTCACAGGTTCGAATTCCGTTGAAGCCCTGGTTTTTTTCAGGCTTCTACTTTCCAATTGCTTAAATTGGAAAATTAACTGCGATGATCATTCTTCACTTGCAATTATTAATATTTCTGATTGCCAAAGACCATGTGATACATTTGATCATTTTGAAATTATATTTTGCCATTAGTCTACTTACTGTACATCAGTTTTGGGTACTTTCCTATTTTTGAAGCACCATAGGTGACTAAACATATACACCTTAAGAGTATTAAAAGGTTATCATACACAGTATGAAGGCAATTGACCTTTCAGAAGTGACATTACTTCGCTTTTCAATAACATGTGGACTTAAAGAAAAATTTGACGGTTGACCAACCAAATTATGCGCTTTTTGCTGCCGTCAATCAAATGTTCAGCAGGTCTTCCCAGCTTACGACTACTGCTGAGCATTATTTCGTTGTCTGAACTGTGCTCAACGATTTCATTGCCGTGCGCTCAGCACGAGTTGGAGGCTGGGTGGAGCCGCTGAACATTTGATTGACGGTAGCAAATTTTGTTGGTTGAGCTTTGAATTTTAGAGTCCGCATATTATTGAAAGGTGCAGTAATAGTGGGTTAAAAGTGTAATGCTTGTTTGGTTATGATTGTCAAACTGAGATATATGTTTTGAGCAAACAAAGTGAGGCAATTTTAAATGACATAATGTTATCCATAAACTGAAAGCTTCATGTTAAGCATGATTTTTTTTACTGGACTCTTGGCATGTTGCACTGACTTCCTGACAGATGCCTTTATAGCCTGCGAGCAGGCTCACCTTTGAGTCAGGTGCGCGATGGATAAAGAGCAAAGCGATCTCGCAGGAAGGAGTCTGGTGAGGAGGTGCTACTTTCTCATCTTCTTCTTGTGGCTTTGCCACTCGATTTCGCACTCGCCACTATGCTGCACACACTTGTGCTCCAACATGAGCCTGCTCGCAGGCTAATGCTTTTACTGTGTTACATATGTAGGTCCACAAATCCTGGTTGGCTCAAGTCTTGGAGGGTGGATTATGCTTCTAGTTGCCATGACAAAACCTGATCAGATAAAGGGTCTTGTTGGGATAGCTAGCGCTGTGGACTTTGTGTCACGTCGTTTTGATAATCTCCCAGATGCTATAAAGACAGAGGTAGAGTCCACAGGAAAATGGATCATACCTACAGAGCACAGTGAAGAACCATATGTGTTAGATTTAAAGGTTATTGAAGAGGCACGACAGTACATTTTAAAAGAGAATGAATTATACCCCATCCATTGCCCTGTTCGTCTTATACATGGCATGAAAGACAATGATGTACCATACCAGGTTTCACTTGATCTGGTCAACCAGATTGAAAGTAATGATGTTCATGTAACACTCATTAAAGATGGAGGTCATAGACTCTCTGATGTGGGTAATCTTCAGTTTATAACGAGGACATTGGGAAATTTGATTGATAAAGTGAAGCATGGTGAACAGTGTTCTCTTTAATTATTAAAAAAAATTAATTATTAAATTGAAATAAACTAAATTCTGTTCTCTTTCTCTTACTGTTGCACGAAGTTACTGGAAGTGTGCACTTCATCAAAGTTCTTTGTGATTGTAGATAGTCATTGCACTACACTTCCCCTTTGTTCTCAGTGGGCTAGACATTTTTTAGTCCAAGCTTGACTTTTGGGCAGTTAACTTCTCACAGATCAGATTACAGTCCAGTGCAAGTTTCACCTAGCTTAGATCAATATTACAACAATTAATAATAAGAAATAGATAAATTAACATGGTGAATAAGAGATATATAAAACAACATTCATAGAGCCTTTTCTTTAATTGGGTTGTGAACAATCTGAATACAACAAATAGCTTGTAACAAACACAAACTGGTTCTTTTGTTTTACTTGGAACATTAATCTAGAGCCCCCTTTTCCTTTTAGCACCCTGTTGCTACAACTGCAATCTTTTTGGGTATGTAAGATATACAAATTATAAATTAAGAGATGGATGCATGTTTCAAACATGAAACTTACTTTTGCTATGTTACAATAAAACATATCTTGACCACTTTTCATAATGAGCAGTACCATCTGGTCTGTTACACTCTTGTCAGTGCTAGTATAGATTATGTTAGCACCAGGCTTTTAGCCAAATGAACAGGCTAAAATGGATGCCCACTTTTCAAATCCTGGTTAGCACAATGTGACCATGATACTATTGTTCAGGAATTGTGGATTGGGTCAGCTTGGGAGTCCTGTTTTGTAGCAATCGTTATTGTTATTACCGAGTGTTGCCCGGGTCGCACTAGAGCCAATTTCATTTACATAAAATATTTCCAATTAACAACAACAACAACAAAATTGTATTAAAAATTAGAAATATAAGTTTTTACATTAGTTCCCCCCCCCCACAAATAGCATATAAACTAATCGAGGCAGGGAGATCTAAAGACATTTTACAAATACACCATCAAACACGCTAACCTGGACTAGCTGAACAAAGCTTTTTTTGCTGCAGCTGTAATTTTATCCATACATGTTTTAAGAAAAATGACAGTTTTACCAGACATGTTTGAAGAAATTATATGTAAGTTGAATGGTTAAGAAAATAAAGTTGTTTTCTTTACCAAAATTTGGAAGCCTCGAAGACAGCACTTCGGCTTCTTTGAAGATTGGCAGTGCAATCGCACTGGGGGTCACACTTACTTAATGGCACTTAGTGACAGATTTATTACTTATGCAAACAAAATTGGCTTTAGTGCAACTCCGGCCTAAAAACAGAGTAGAAGACTCACTTTATTGTAATCTGAATACAGGCATCTGTGATGCTGAAGTTACATCAAATATTATTTTGCAATGCCTTTGTTAAACTGGATTTCTTTTCCCAAGGATAATAGTCAGGGAGCAAGGGGTCTTTGTGCCAAGGCAGTCCACACCTCCCCTTTATTTGCCACTTGATTTCCCACTACTGTGGAACCCCGCTATAACGAAGTGTCACGGTACTGAAACATATGTTCGTTATAGCGAGGTCTTCGTTGTAGCGAAGACCCCATTATAACAAATTATCTGGTTAACAACAAAAATATTTGTTATAGCGGGGTAACCAAGCTGAACAATGGGATATACACCACGCACAACATTCTACAGACTTGTGCGTGAACAGCTACATTTAAATAAAGCAAAGCTTTGAAGGTCAAAATTTCCCTATCTTGACCACTAGGAGTCGTGTTTGGCTTATCAACCATTTGTATCATCATGTCATTTTTACTGACTGCGAGTGACAGGACAAAATATTTGTTATAGCAGGGTAAATTGTGTGTTGGGACCATCAAAATCAATTCGTTATAGTGGGGTTTGTTATAGCCGGGTTTGTTTCCATATATTTTACTGTAATTCTGCAGGGCTTTCAAATGTTGTTCGTTATAACGGGGTCTTCCTTATAGCGGGGTCCCACTGTATTTTAGGAGCTTTTCAATTTGACAAGTGGAGACACGGTGGCCTGATCGTTACTGCACTCACCTCTGGATCACATACACACATGTGCATACATGGTTCATTTGGTAAAGCAGGTTAAAAAATAGGCAAGACATCAAGTCCTGATGCAGGCTTGCACTATGTAAAATGATTAATCAGTGATGATGCACATGTAGATAATAGATTGAAAATGGGAAAATAATGACAATTGAAATAAATAAATATAATAATAACAAAACTTGTTAGCAATAAATAATTAAAATATTTAAAGTCTAAAGATTTGTTGGAGATGTTGCAGGAAGCTTTTATTAGCAAAACTGGTAGACTTTATAATATTCTTATTACTCTTATCTCAGATCAAGTATCCAGGGTGAAGCCCTGGCTGTGGACATTGTGTTGTGTTCTTGGAAAAGATATTCTTCTATAGCATAGTCTCCCTCCACTCAGGTGTATAAATTACATGCTGGAAATCCTGCAATGGACTTGCATCCCCTTCCAGGGAAGAGTAGAAATACTCTTAGTTGCTTGGTCAATCATGCTATAGACCTTTCCCACATTCCTACAAACAATGGCACCGAGTCGAGGTTGGTGTGGACAAAAATACAGTAAATGTATGAAAATTTCAACTCCCAACCTCGCTCTGGTGCTATTGTTGGCATGCAGTGGAATGTGGGAAAGGTCTATTGAAACTGGATATAAGGGCCAGCCTGACAAGCCACTTGGTTCAAAATGCAGACTTTACCCTTACATCAATCTGACAAAAAAAAAAGAAAATATAGCTGGGAAACAAAAACTGCCTTTATTACCAACCATAAAAAACAAATGAGCCACTTAATGCTACTTTGACATTTTCTCAAAATTAATGTATTGTTTATGTCTATCAAAGTGTTCAGTCTGTATGCTGTTGATGCTGGGATCCGCACACAGTGAGAATAGCAACATCTTCCAACCTGTTCTTACATATATGCTTGTCAACATCATGTCAGAGTATACACAAGGCTTAAAATGAACACTGTCATTCCTCTTGTTCATGTCTTGGGTCATACCATGTTTCTTTCTTTTTATCATCACAATGCTTTGGTCTTCCTCCTTTCCTCCTTTTCTGAGAAGCCCACTAAATCATAGCAGTAGCACAGTTGTTCTTTGAGGTCTAACCAGTTGCACCACATCAACCACTTGATTATGGAAGTTGCAATTCCACAGTAAACAGTTCTTCTATCTCCTCGTCAGAGACAATCTAGCACAAAATTGAATTGAAACCAGTATATTATAGCCATAACATTTACTGAGTGATATTTAAATAATTATTTCACTTAAAACCCAACCTGGAGCTGACTTTTGAAAAACCACCTATGCATATGTCCTTTAGCTAGATACTCGAGCTTTGTTCAGTAATGGCGGCAATGGTAACAGGAACGTCGCTAAGCAAGAGGTTTAATGAGCAAAACAATGGCTGTGCACTGCATCATTATTCTTAAGTAATACATTTCTTTACTGTCATCTGGAAAACAATGTGAAATGACCAAATTTTGCATTGTGCAGGCCATGTGAACCACAACTGGTAATTTCTTAAATTTCTATTTCAAATTTATTGAGCTGTGTTCCATAATCAGTTTTGTGATAGTTTTGATTTTTCACAGTGATAAACAAAGTAAATACTTAAGAGTATTGCGAGATTCATAGGTAAAATATAAATTCATTTTCACTTGATATTGTCCTTGGCATTGCCATTTTCAGTTCTTAAGGTCCCTATTGATGCAGCCATCCTGTATAAATATGTTTTAATTATTACTGTTACACAGCAGCAGTCAGAAAAAACGTATGCATGCTATACACATGCGGTCATAAAATAGTATGAATGGGCAACCCTAATTCTGTATCATCATCATCATCATCATCATCATCATCATCATCATCATCATCTTCATCATCATCATCACCGTCATTATTATTATTGTTAGTATTATTGACTACCAGGAGCCATTACTAGGAGCCTGCAACTCCCATAATAAGCCAATGCAACAGCACTTTTACAGACTAGTCTATTTTGAAAAATTTTTCCCACGAAATAAGCCAGTTCCAGTCTACAAGAGCACGCTTCGGTAAGGATAACACAGAGCGGCCTGACATGAACAATGTTGGCATGTCAACATTAGTCCGTGCTTGTGATTGCAATTGGTCACTGAGGTTCCTGTGGGGATCTAAATTTAAGATAAATTTAAACTAAAAATAGATCGGTCTGTGAAAACGCTGTGACAGGAATATGGGTTAGTTGCAGGCTCCTGATGATGGGCTCCTGTGACTTACAACCGCTAAAAAGACTGATCAATGACTTACATTTGTGAATTCTTCAAATGTCAACCTTGTAGGTTGCTGCAGGTCACTTCTACTCAAAATGCTTGTTATAATTCCCAAAACATGGTCATCTGTTAATGAAGGGCCAGTTACCATTCTGAACAAGCTGAACAGTTCACTGTATGACAAGTACCCATCATTATCAGTGTCTAGCAACTGAAATGCAACTAAGAAAAAGAAACCAGGATAGTAAGATGAATTACAGTAGACATGAAGTGCACATGGACACTCAGCTTGCTGGTGAAATTAAAGGTTAACAGGATCTACTAACAGATACTTGAATATTACGGATTTTCAATCTTTTGCAAAAAAGATTTTGAAAGATCTTGCAAAAATGTACATTCATTTCAGTTCAATTCAATTTACAATTGGTAAAGCAACAAAAATATGAAGCTGCAAAGAAATAACTTTTATTTGATCTTTTATAGATCTTTGCAAGCTTATTCCAATATCTTCGAAGATCTTGTAGATCCATGTTCAATATTATTAAGGAATTTTGTGAAGATATTTGAAGATCCTGGCAAGAATTCTAAAGTTCCTTTATGATCCTAACTACAGTAGGATGACTAGGATCTTTGAGTACCTTGTTTACCAACCTTGATAAGAATCTGTCTTGATATGAGATCCTTGGTGGCTTCAACACATTTTCTTTTCAAACAAGAGATATTCTCTAATGATAAATAACTTAATTGTGCTTTTCTCCAGCCTTCTTTATGGTCTAAAACACTTTATCTATAAGTTTTTCCTTGTTTCGGTAAATACTTTCGCTCAGTCAAGAACATCCTATTAAATAATGAAATTCAGGATGTCCCTTGTATTCTCCTAAGGCAAGGCATTTTACTTTCAGCATGACCCAAATAGAGTGGGGTCAGCATATGTTTGGAAAAATCAGACGATGAAGTATGGGGAAGTAATCTTTTACACCCTTCCAGGAGGGAATTGACATTGCAATTGCATTGTAATTTTTTCAAGACAGAAAGATTTTAACCTACTTGACAATTCGTACCAACTAGCGGAAGTGGTAGTCTGAGACCAACAAATTTGACTGTGTGAATTTGCAATGATTTTGTGCAGGGCCTCATGGAGACAAAACTGGAGTGCCGAGTCAGAGATCTGATGTTCAAATCTAGATGATTATGATCTGAGGGGTTAGGGTTAGCGTGCTGGGAGGGGGCTAATACAGGATTCTAGCAGGGTACAGTAGGGTCAGGAACTGGGGGGTGGTGGGTGGGCATATTATTCTATTTGAGAGCCCCCCAAAAGTGAAAAAAAATAGTACAAAATAAACTGGTTTGAAAGATTTCACATCAGGATGAAACAAGTTAATCATTCTGGCCTAAAGAACAGTTAATCTAAAACATACTCCTTACAACACTCACATTGTTTCCTGTCATCCAGTGAGTTGCGTGGACTCAATCTAGAAAGGATGCCGATGAATGACGCGGATGTTAACCTGTTGGTCCTTCTTTCAAGGTAAGCAGAGGCCACTTTAGGCATAATTGGGTTTGTAGATATCTCTGGTATGTCCAGGAACTGTTTCAGTGTTATGCCACCATTTCTGCCCTCTGGATCATAGCGTGCAAACCTCTTTAAAAGCTTGGGTATCTCCTTTGCAGTGACTACAACAAAAGAGTTTCAGGCAGAGATTTACTGTCAGTTATGTCAAGTTTGGGTAAGCTGCGTGGCCTAGTAATGGTTAAAGGTTGCTGGACTCCAATCTGTCTATGAGTTCTGCAGGGCTCAATAGATTATGTGTTTCACCTGCCTGTGCAAGGCACTGTATCCTCACCAGTCGTGGATCCAGACCTTGAGCTAAGGGGGGCAGGGGCGGGGGGGGGGATGGTTGGGGGGGGGGGGGGTTGATTTATTTACCCTGCTGGCTTTTCTCCCTTCCGTCATTTCTTCTTTTTAACCTGTTGCAAAAAAGAAATATCATACACTAAACAGCAACTTGGAGGAGCCAAACTGTTTGAAAAAAAGATATTAGGTGTTCCTTGGAATAGAGAACAAGATGCGATTGGTGTTATTCTTCAAATCTTACAGACTGAAACAACCAAGAGAGATGTGCTGTCCCATCTTGCGAAGATTCACGACCCTCTTGGTAACACCAGTAACACTTATCAGGAAACAGCTTTATCATGACTTCTGTGACGACAAGATCCTGTGGGACACTCAACTCCCAGGGCTGCTACTGAAATGCTGAAAAGACTGGAACAGCACACTGACTGAGAACTTAGCAGTAACACAAACACTCAACCCTAACCATTAACTGATTGTATGCATTTGGTGACACCAGTGCAAAGGGAGTCAGTGCTGCAGTCTACACTCTGAGTTTTTCACTCACTACACAAATTTCTGAGCATTTTCGTGCATATTTCAGGCACCACTGAGCTGATCACCCTGATCTGGGTTTCATTGGAAAGATCTTTTCCTCCTACAGAAGTTGAGCATAGATGATGCCAATTTTGGTCAGAGGTGATGACGTAAGAAGTGGAACAAAAGTCAAGGATCGTCACGGGTGGTTATGGGCAGGAGGGGAGTCAATGGGTTAATATCTCTAAAACTGCTGAAAGCACCAAAAAAAAACCTTTCAAATAGGCTGCAATTATTTTTCATTTCATGGCACTTTAAAATTTCACAAGTGCACTACTTATATCATAAATGAACCATGTACAAGAAGCATACAATGTGACTACTTAGTGTATGGAACACATCACTTGTCATGTAATTTGCACAAGATGTACAAGTATATAGGCTGTGTGCTTTCTGGAGATGTAATGTCACACTCTACATAATCAATCAGTATCTGCACCCAGCAGTTTCTTGAACGTGAAGTCTTAAATTCATTTTTAATATTAATTTTTTAGTATTTACACAATCTTGTAGTAAGTCAAAGAAACATTCAAGAAATTCTCATTTTTGGAAGATATTAATTTATTGTGAATATTAGCTAATATTAATACTGATTATAGCTTTAAACTAGTCACATGTACATACAGTTTGAATTAGATTCCAACTGTCTTATTTCATCCTCATTCGCAACTGAAGCTCCTGCCCCCTAAAATAAAGACAAAATGTGATCATAATATGTCAATATAACATCCCTATATGCTGTGTGTTCTTAAATTATGAAGACTTGCGTGGCCAACACTGAAATACTGGTTTTATTTTTGTAGTGGCATCACGGTTGATGCGCTCAACTCTACATAATTTGAGCTGTCCAGGTTTGAGACCTGGCCAGGGCATTGCAATGTGTCCTTGGGAAAGATACTTTACTCTCACAGTGACTCTCTCCACCAACTTTCAGAAATGGATACCAGACTTCATATAAACATGTTAAATAGGTGGGAAAAACTAATGACACCCCAGCCTTTCTTTCAGTTGCATTCTGCTTTCTTTAAAATTATCCCAGAATTTTTTTTAAATTAATGGCTTTTATGCAAAAAGGGCATATATCACTTTTTGGGCTGGTTTTCATTTCTTGCAGGATCAAGCATCATTCTGTAATAATATTGTTTTTGTTGATTTGCACTTCCTTTTCGAAAAATAACATACCATAATGATTTGATTTAGTGCAGCCTGAATGCTTATGTACTGTTGGTACATCAAGAGAAGGCGCTTATTTGAGACAGGGTGCTCATTCATGATGGGGTGCTTATTTCTTTGAAAAACAGCTAAATGTTCAAAGCAAAACTTAAAAAAGAGATCATTTGTTTTAAGGAATTATACATTCAGATGGCTATAAGAGTTGGAAAACACAAATGAAGATCACTGTCTTTGTGATGCAGCATTATTAAAAATGAACCATGACGGCACTATAATGTTACTGGAATAGGCGCGCTTATTAATAAAACACATTCGAAGGGGAGCGCTTAATTGAAAGGGGATGCTTATATTTAATGAGGGTGCTAAACCGAATCATCACGTTATGCAAAAAAACTCAGTTTCCAAAGCGGCATCTTTAGAAGTGAACCCTTTGAAGGTGGATTTTGGCATGACAGAAATGTAAACAGTTACTTCTAGAAGCGTTGACAGCACAGGTTTCTTTAAAACATGTTTTGGTTTTTGAAAGAAGTAGAGAAACAAACCGAAAAAAAAATTGACCGACCTCGTATTGAACCACTGCCATGACAAAACAAACTTGAATCCGACCCGTTTAGTGCCTTATTTGCTTGCGCTAATGAAGCAACACTTACAGTTTAGAGAATAATAAAACTTGTATTGGTTCGAACAACTAGCAGCAAAGGAAAAGGTCGCTTTTGCTTTTTCATTCAACAAAAAATCTCCAGAGGTTTTTGGATATGTTATTTCTTGAAAACAAAGCACAAATCAACAAAAACAAGTCCATCTACCAAAAAATAGCTTGATCCTGCAAAAAATGAATATCGGCCCAAAAAGCTATATATATGCCCTTTTTGTGTGAAAGCCTTCAATTTAAAAATTCTGGGATAATTTAAAAGAAAGCAGAATGCAAGTGAAAAAAAAAACATTACATTCCTCACTTATGGATCACAGAAGGGGACATTGGGGTTTGTAGTATTCCAGTATTGGACAATATTTTTCTTGAGGTATTTCAGTAATTTATATCTCAAAATGCCGTATTCTATGAACCTGTGGGATGCGGTTTCTTAACAGTTTGGACAGTATTTAAAATTATCCTCCAAGTCTTCTAAGGTTTTTCAAGCCTTTTCCAGTCTCCTACTGGAAAAGGATAAGTTATTTTTTGTTAATATTATTATCCAACACGCGAATGGATGTTACTTATTTTGTTTAAATCAACGATAACCTAACATGTTCATCAGCAAATTCCTAATTGTTATTTCCGTGTTATAAATGCTATAAACCTGACATGTATACAGAGTAGTGGAGTCAGTATGACACTGAATTTCGACTTGGTATTGAAGTGTTGTAGTATTTGCCATATCTTTTTGCAATATTACAGTGGTCAGAACCCCCAATGTACCCCTCATCACAAAACCAGTTAAATTTATTCAAAAGGTCACTAGAAAAAAGTGTTGTATAATTTTCTTTGCCACAAAATGTTGCAAAAATAACATATTTTCTAGAATAAGTTGTAAAAATTAAATTTAGCTGATTTGGAAGATGGTTGACCTGAATTAAATAATAGCTGGGTATCAAATCAGAAGACACTGGAAGACAGATTTAAAAGGTCAGCTGTAAGAAAGAAAACCTAACATTCAAAACTTCATTGGAAATAACACATTTAATGAGCTGTTACATAAAATAAAATAGAAGTCAGCTTTTCGGAATTAAGATGGTAAAGCCCCTAGTTGAAAACTTCCAATTTAGGAAACAACAAAGTTAATGTACCCTTTTAAAATACCACATAATTATGATGCATTAGATTTGGAGATAATTTACAGGCACAAAAGAAAAGTTGCTTTTCGGTTGATAGTGAAATCCAGCGGTTCTGAGGTCAAATGACAGACAGTTAACTGCAAGATGAGATTTCTCGCTTCCTCTTTTACGAATAACTATCATGGAAGTACATTTTCTGTGAGGTATCAAAAAAAGAAGCTATTTTGATTCAGGCAAAGTTTTATACATTTTATATATCAAATTATTTCCTGAAATCCCAAAATGGACTATGTATTATTAAAGGTCCATTGAAGAAATGGGCCTTTAAAATGGGTTAAGGTATTGACAAATGGTATACTTAATAGATCCATTAGCTGTCATGAAAACTCACCATCTAAGAAAATACAATATTTCCTTTACTGTCCAGATTGCCTTAGGGTGAAAAGTAATGATGGTTATGTTAATAAGGGAGATCTAAAGAGGAAAACACATACAAAAGCCAGGAATTTATCATAAATTCATAACCTTTCAGTTTATTTATTATTTTTGCAGTGTAGCCACCTCTCTGTAATGACCAGTTGATTCAGTCCTGGGGAGGCCATTGCAAAAATCTGCAAATTGACTACAACTCTCATCATTATTTTCCACACCAAACAACCTTTTGATTCCTAAACTATGTATTTTCATTAGTTCTTATATTATAAAGAAACACTGATTGATTGATTGATTGATTGATTGCAACACTAGCTGTGAACTTGTCATGTTGACAAACTGCCCAGCCCATTACATTTAAAGTGCCTATGAAGTAAAAAATAATTGCTACTTATTTGAAAGGCGTTTCAAAGTAAAGAAGAATGGCGTTTTCCTTTTGGGAATATGTTTTTTATTTTTAGAGATATTTACGTTTTTGTATTATGCAAATGAGGAAAGTGATGACGTCATAGGTGGTTCCACTAAAACAGTACAACACTCAATCAAGAATATCTCCAGAAATAATGGAGCAGTGTTCTTCAAACTTGGCACCAGAAACGTACATCACAAAAGAAACAGAATGACACCTGCTATGTTGTTGCCATGGCAACACTCTCGGCTCCAGTCTCTTTCTGTGAAAAACCAAATATCCCCAATTGCAATCTTTTAAAGTGAGACAGAGGGTCTAGCTCGGCACACAAATGGTTCCCATATTGCCTTAACTATCCTCAATAGGTTGTTGTGAGTGGATGATCCTTGTTTAGGATAAAATCTGGAAATTTTAGTCTCAATTAAAACAGGACCAGCGGCATAACTGTTGTCATGGCAACAGCATGACAGGTGTCATTTGGCTTTTTTTGTGATGTACAGTCCTGATGCCAAGTTTGAAGAACACTGCTTTTATATTTCCAGAGATATTCTGTATTGAGTGCTGTACTGTATTAGTGAAACCACCTATGACGTCATCACTTTATTCACAAAAACGTAAATATCTCTAAAACGAAAAAAGATATTCTAAAAAGAACAACGCCATTCTTCTATACTTTAAAAGGCCTTTCAAATAAGCAGCAATCATTTTTTACTTCATAGGCACTTTAAGAATAGAACACCATTTCCAGCTGAACTAACCTGTTCAAAATTTTTAATTAAAACCAATGACAATTTCCAAGTCCTTGAGTGGTAATTTTCAAACTCATTTCAGAGGCAAGAGCTTTTAGGTATTATGTACAGGAAAAGAAGTACTTATGATAACTTCGGTTCCATCTCATCACAAAGATCCCGCCAGGAAGAATTGTTTTAACCCATTATGAGCAAAAAGATCCCGCTAGAATCACCTGTTTCGCACTATTGTTCAAATAGTCCATTAACTTGTAGCATTAGCGGCCTGTGAATGTATTGAATTTCTCTTTTCATGGGCAGTAGATTGAATTTGTTGAGGTTTCATCGAACAAAAGTGTAAGCTTAGTGTTAACGCGGATCCTCTTACGAAAGCTCTCTTCGATCTTCCGTAAATCCGCTAAAACATTTGCTAAACGAAGGGAAAATTACTGTTTTTAATACCTTGGAGTTCTAACACCTTTGGCTAATCTGAAAACAATACACATCTCACTTCTTACCATAACTGAACGAACAGAAGATTTTCGATTCCTCCAAGACACAAAGACATGGCGGAAGGCAAGGCAAGTCTCTCGCCCCGAGAGGGTCATCCTGGGCTACACTCACTGGGGGTAGAGTGGAAACACTGGGAAACATGGCATATATAAAATCTTTCAGACGTCCCGTGAAATTTGGTGATAGTATTTGGTGAAGTATTTTACACTTCTACGAATAAAACGACAAATCTAGGGTATTAAGAATTTACCAGGTTTTATTTTTAAAAAGATCTTGCTCCCGAAAAAGTCTCCTCCAACTCCAAGCGCCAAAAAGGTACTGATTAACTAGTAAAACCAAAAGCCGGCCGCCAAAGATCGTAAAATAGGCTTTGGAAAATAGAGAATACAGATGAATTTACATTTTAAAATAGAGTCGGACGAAACAAAGAAACAGGATTTCAAATTGTTTTGCGTGACCAATAAGCCATGTGTTTTCGCAAAACGTGTGTTCCGCTTTTTATTTACAATCTTTTTGCGCCTCCGACAGCACACATGTCACAGCAACGAAATTTGCATTAGCTTTGCCGCCTGAAAAGTACCAATTTGCTTTTTATAATTGTGTGAATTCAGACTGCACGTATACAAATTTGTGCCACGAGCAGCGCGACGCACACGGTCTTGTGGAAGCCCTTTGACGGTCAAAACAATAAGTTACCTTTGAGAGCTCGAGTGATTGGCCGAGTGCAGCCCTAAGGTGTGAAAATTTTCTGGCTCTGGACGTCACCTTAGCACGTCAAGACTACATCTTGGTGCTTCTCAAACATTCTGCTTAAGGTTTCACATGTTCCTGCACTCCTCCGTCTTGATAAAGCTCAAATACGATTTACGCGGCAAGAAGATCTTTACGTGACTCATGGTAAGACCTTTACGAGTTAAACTCTTGTATAACATGATAAAGATAACTCGGAAACGCACTTCGTTAGCCATTAACACCTCAGCTCCTACCTTGTTCAGTAGTCTGTACAATTTTGGCAAAGCTGTGAAATTGCCTATGCCATAACAATCCTGAAGGTCTGTGAGCCGACTTTGAAAGGAGCTTTGGCGGTACGGAACTTTCAAAGCCAATGACTACATAATTTCGTTTAATATAGAATGATTTCGTGACTCCAGGTTAGCTCATTAATTCTTGAAATTATAATAACATCGCTCCTTTCTTCCTCGGATTCTGACAGGAAAACTGAGCAAGCCAAACATAACTACCCGTTGAAGCTAAAAGGATCTTTTATACTGACGCCACAACATGAAGTAAGCGCTTTGTTACAACTGATTTGTAAATTGTGTATTAAGGAAGCCAGCGTTTTCAAAACAAATCGGCTAAGGAATATTTCGTGAGCGCTGACGATGAGCAATGCAAAGAAGGAATTTCACAAAGTCCTGTGTCAACAGTCAGTGTCGTGTTAAAAGTTTTACTGAAAAGAAAGCACGAAGGAGCTACACGAAGCGATTTTCGTGCGCAAATGTTTTCTAGGTCGGAATTACGTGGGTTTACAAAGGTTCCTTATGTAGTGGCCATGTTTTACCGGTGAATTTTGGACGAAACACAAAAAATAATTACTCGTACATGTACACACGCCAAATCAATTTGGGCATATGAATCTGTCTGTGGCCCTTAAATTCGTGCAAAACGACAATTTTTTCCATCTCATCTCATCTCATCTGTTTTTTATCATTTCAGCAAAATTTGGCGCCCTTGGGTAGAGAGTCCCCAAGACTACCAGAGAAAGCGCCAACCACGATACGCGGTGAGTTATTCAATTTCGACACTCGCGAAGATGAATTTCGCAACACAATTCGTTGTAGCTTTGTAGCATATAAATTAACGGAATAAAAGAAAAAATTGTCAGTTTAAAAAATGCTCAGCAAATGTTGCACATTTTGCTGCGGTTTTCACCAAAATGTGTCACGCGCTTCATCTCTTTGTTCCCTGTTCAAGATAGAGAAAACTGACCTCTTTTTCGTCGGCAGTTACTTCGACTTTTTTTCAATAACTGCATTTTCTGGGCAAGTTTTTGTATTTTACACGAGGCGGTAAGAGAAAGAAGCCCTTCAATAACTATTCATGAATTTCCACGGTAACGAAATTAAAGTTTCCTTTGAAAACATCATTGTTATTCTCTCTTAATTTGCCTTAATTTTTCTATATTGCTCTGATTTTAATACTCGGGCCAATTGAAGGACGCACTTTTTCCATCGGAAAAATTTCGTTTCTTGATCAACGAAAAAAATGCAAATAAAAAATTGAATTGAGTCTTTCAATGAACTGTGTCCGTCAGGGACGACCGGGAAACGGATCAGAAAATCTCAGATGACAAAACGATGATCCTAGATGGATGGTAACGAAGTACTTTTTACTTCCTAAACGGTGTGAAGAACGTATTTTGAATTTAAAATTTCTGCCACTTTTTTGGCAAAAAAGAATGAAAAAAAAAATTGGAGTCGCGCTTCGATAACGATCGGGTCGAAATAATAGTCGTTATCCATCGAATTACGGATGTTTTTGGCAGCGATGCACTTTATTTATCGATATATTTTACCATTTTTCTCTGGTGATCTCTAGTCGATTCCAAAGTTTGGAAGCAGTTAGCTTAGGCTGGTAAATGTTTGTCAAAGAAATATGGCAATAGTACCAGCATAACTTGATATAGTGTCTGTTTGAACTTCATCAAGTAAGAAGCGTGCTGCACCTGCTTTCCTTGCTGCTATAAAACTAAGTTGAAGAAAATGGATTTGAGAGCTTCCCTGATTCAGTCTCTGGTTTTTGCCTTTATTGAACTTAGTTGGATTGCGAAAAGTTAATTTCATTAGTTTTCAAGATAATTTTATTTTTTACGCGATATTTATTAAGGTGTCGTAATTTTCCGGCCAAAATGGAAGCCTGCGAGAAACTTAACTGAGGTGTTGACCAATTTACGAGCGCTTTGAATCGATCAAAAGTGTTTTGTGGGCTTGAAAACGAATCACATTACATTATTCATTTCTGGAAATATTCTTATAACAAATTACAAGATAAATCCATCTATTTTTTTATTTATGAAAACAGTGTACGCGGCCGCTAAAATTGGAGATAACGACGCTACCAGAGAAAACGGCGAGAGCAAACTATGTTTATACAGAGGAATCTGAATTTCTCGAGCCCTCTATTTTTCGAACCTTCTGAGAACTGGAACCAAAAACTCGTTTCCCTGCCCTCAGTCGAGCGTTGTAATTTTACCACCAATTTCTCGCGAATTCGAATTGCCGAGTTTTCGAAATTTTAAATTTAGTGAACCTCGAAAAGAGCTTCGTGGTGAAATGGTTCGAAATCTAGTGGGTTTCACAGCCAGAGTCGCCTGAAAAATGAAATCTTTCGATTAAACCTCACTTTACTTCCAACCGAAACAATACTCGCTCAGAGAAGCAAACACTATCTTTGGAGCACTCGTCGTCGAATCCTGACTTGTACTCTGCTCTTGGTATCATCTTATTCACGATACTGCGTCCACTTTCAAAACTTACTGTGCGGAAGCTGAGACTTAAGAAATGTCGAGTTACTTGAGAATAAATGAGAAAAATAACCCTTACTAACGATAGTGAAAACGTCAACTTGACTTTTTAACAGTAAATTTCAGTTGGGCGTTCACACTGAAAATCATTGAGCGTTCTATACCACAATTGATTACAGAACGAAACATTTTAAACTTTTTTTTCAGAAAATAGATAACATTAACAGTAACTGTGGCAGTTAGTCAGTAATTTTCCTTTCTCACGTTTGCATTTATACAAGATATCGGCAGTTATAGAATGATCGAGTGCGCTTAGAACACATCTCACGTAATCCAGTGCAACATCCTTTTGCAGCGCACTGTGCTTTGAACTAACGCCTTAACTCCGGGATAAAAGCATCAAAACACAACTGATTTTACCGAACTGTATGGAAAATTTATAGAGCCACTGACGAGATTTGACTTCACATTGAGAAATAATTAATATACTAGTAAATAATTTCCTTTGTACCTTTGTTGTATTGTCGATTGTTCAATATATTTTTTTGCTTTTATTTTGAACAGCCCTATGGACAGCCGAATACAGCAGGAAATATTCAACAACAACCACAATTTAAACATCCAGTCAGGTAATTTTAGCAAATCAGTAAAAAGAATCAATAAAACTTGGAGACATAATCTGTCGTTTAATAGTACTATTGAAACGGGCGACGACTCCTTAAGGTTACCAGGTTACCGTATACTTTCAGGGTGTCTCGCGTCCGAGCAATGTAGCGCGTCCAGTTTAAACTGTAGATACCTAAGCCCCTATATCAAATTAAAGCTTACATAGCTGGCTATCCGACTATACCAATTATTTTGAAATAAACTGAATTGTCGAATTTTTCACGACTTTTAAATGCGAGCGTCCGAATCACCTTTTCAAAGCTACAAGTCAAAGCGAATTTTGTCTTTGACAACAACAACAACAACAGCTTTATTTATCCCTTATTTAAATTAAATTTGATTAAATTACAGTGAAATACATGAGAATTAATTTTAAAAAATAAGGGTAACTGACAACCTGAAATAACCTGAAATAACGAAAGATAGTTGAGGCTTCCACTCCAAAAATCATTGTTAAATTCGCTCGTAGAGATACAAGAGATAACAACAACAACAACAACATGACTTTATTTAACCTCGAATTTAAGTGTAGCTTAATTAAAAGCTAATATCTTCAAGATAGATTCTATGTGGCCAGGAAAAACCTGCGGGACAAATCAACAGGAGATTTGGATCTATCGTTACCTTCTTTCGCTAATTTGATTTGTTCCTCAGTTTCCGGACCCAAAGCGCTTGTTTTGGAAAACAGCAAAATTTTGGCGGGAAATCGATTAATCGAAGAGGTTGCTGGCAATCGGAAAAATTGAGAAGCTCTCAGAGGAACCCCGAAATGAATAAGATATTAGTACATTGTAAGGACGAACGAACGTAATGGAGAGCCTCAGAATGCTTGGGACCGCTCCTCCTCAACAGGTTTACATAGCTGGCACGGATCTACGGGTGTTCCGGGGCTCAGTCAAAATAAAAATACTTCACATAACTTTGAACTTTGAACTTTATTTATACACGGTAAAATTCATCAGGTACAACAAATTCCAAAGAATGTCTAAAAATCCTAAAACCTAAAATACTAATCCTATTATTACATTAATTTGCAACAATAAGCTACCTACAGACCTGATTTCCATGAATTCCGTGTATTTAAAAATTTTGATAGAGAAGGCGTTTAAATTGATTTAACTTGCTGACTTGCCCTCAGAATGCTATACTCCTCCACAGACGTTGTTTGGGATGTCACTAAAAAACGGCTGCGGATTCGACTATCAGAATGCTTGAAATCCCATTTCCAAGGACCTCGATTTTAAAAAAAAAATCCGGGATAGCCGGGGGAGGATTACTCCACATCCCGGTCCGTATCTCGAATCCCCTTCCCTAAAATCCGCCCTGCATAAGCCCTAATTACTAACACGGTTTTCACCCGCTAAATGTGAAAGCGTGCGATTTTTTTTTTTTTTTTTTGCATGAACATAATCATGTTTGAAAATGGATGAAAGATTTTCTAGAGAATTCAAAGGAACAGTAGAAAAACTTAAAAGAAATAATGTGTTGCTAATAAAATGTAGGAATAGCCAATGTGTAAGATTTGATTAACGACGACCAAGCTTGTCTGGTTCCTTATAAATGGAGTGAAAGCGTGGCTTACAACATAGCGTTTCAGGCTCATTACACACCACGACGGAATAATTTGAGAACGGAAGTTTTACTCTGAAAACGCATGAAATATTTTCCGTCCACACTACGCCGACCATGATTAATAAATGCATCGATGACGGGTCCTTTTGGATTTGTGTTTGAGGAAAACTAGGTCGCGGAAATCACGTGATTATCGTGACGTCATCGTGTTTTCAAAATGTTTCCCGTCCACAAGAAAACGAAAAGTGGGTGTTTTCAAATTCCTCCCTTTTCGAAAAGCTCCGTTTTTGTGACGGATTTGTGTGGACCGTACGCCTAACCGTAGAAGTAAAGCTGCATTTTCAAATTTCTACGGCGCAGAGTTGGCGCAGCCTCAGTAGTCAATAAGTGTATCACTGACAATTCGCCAGATTGGTACAACGAACAAACTAGTTTACTAATGCTTTCGCCCAACGTAAATGTATGATCAATGTTTTTCCTTAACAGAGAAATCAAATTCCCTCTTTACAGTCCTTTAGAAAAGCAAATCAGCGAAACTAGATTTGAACTGTACTCTTCTTTTAACAGTCGTAAAGGTCTGTAATGAATCTCTTCTTAACGTGAAGCTTTGTCACGATTTTTCTAGGAGAATCGGCCGCTTTTATTTTGAATGGACCTCTCTGCGCTCCATCTGTTTTTCAGGAGTATCAAGCTTCTCTTTGTTGATATGTTACAATTTTTCACGTGCGCCGAACAAAACAGTCGCAAGCTTTCCCAGCCCCTCCCCCGCCCCCAAAACAATAGGGAGTTTAAGAAGCTACTACGGCGACGCCGAAGACAACGTCGATTAAAAAATGAATTTATATATTACCTACGAATCTCGGGATACTCTTAAGTCATCAACTTTGTTTATCACTGTCAAAGCTATCGCGAAACTGAAAATGGGACACCGCAATAGAATTTTAAAAAATTAGTCGTCGTAGTTCACGTTTTTCAGACAACGGAGAATTGGTCATTTCACGTTGTTTTTTAGAGGACGGCAAAGAAATGTACAAAGAGTTATAACGCACGTGCAGAACCATTGTTCTACTCATTAAACCTTTTGTTAGGCGACGTCGCCGTCGTGGTTATCTTTAACTCCCTAATGTTGAACACGTGTACCGGCAATTTCTCTAATTTTCAACATTGTATTGGGAGTGGATAGGGGTAAACAACGCATTTTTAGCACTGCTTTTTCAAACTTAAGTTTTAAAACACAAATTATTCATGGCTTTACATCAGTATCTCAAGGACTTTGGTAAAAAAAAGTATACTACTGCAGCTTGTTTGCTACATCAACTAAGTTTGCGCATCTTAAAATGTTTAGCCTAAATTTTTCAAGTTTGTCTTTGTAATCCGTGTTAATCTTCTCCATGCTAAACCAACCTTGTGTCTTTATGGTGTATTATTACCTCTTAAGTGTTTTTCTATCTTAGGAAACTGTTATTTTGAGGTTTCCTTCAATTTAAAGGTTACTTTAGGCGGTAAAATTATCTCAAAACACAGTGACTGAGATTTTTTAACTCGTAGCTGACAGTCTAATTTTCCTTCCAGATTACTTTGGACGAAAGCCGCGTATGATTACATGTACGCCTCAGGTGAAACACTATTGCGAAACTTTCCTGTTCAGGCGACAATTCAAGTTATAGACGAGTATGATGATAGTGATGATGACGACGACGATGAAGAGGTTGAAGAAGAATGTGGCGAGCAAGAAAGTACAAAGAAATGTAAACAATAGTATTTATTATAAAAGGAAACATTGTAAATATATATATACCTCAGGAATGAGCATTCTTATATAACACACACACCAAAGTGAATGAAGTAATTTAAAATCCTGCTTTTAGGATGTACGATAAACGTTTCGAACAGTTAGAAAATAGGTCATTTCTGGGTTATCTTGTGCCTTGGTTTTGAAACAAGTTCTCTTGTAAAACATTCCACATGAAAATGAGTTTGATGCACATGAAAATGAACCTGTCGGGGAACGCATTCTCAAAGAATGGTTTCCCATGACTCGTTTTAACATAGAGGCAATATTACATTCTTGAATCTTGGACAATGAGAAGTCAGTTTATTGATTTAGCATGATTTTAATACATGTAGTATCCCATTAGTAAGTCAAAAAGGCAATCTTTATATCTGGATGCAGAGTCAATTTTTGTTACATAATAACAGTATTTCCTGCCAAGATTGTTATTGTTATGCTGATGGCTTTTCTTGACAGAGCTGTCACATACAACAGGTTACATTTGCCATCAGTTCCATTCTATTTTTGAATGTTTTTTTTATGAATTTTGTTTGATATTTTGTAACTGTAGTCATTGACTTATCTTAATCTAATTAGTAAATAAAATAATACTCAATGATAATTGTCCTGATAAGATTGAGAGTTAAGAATGACAAGCAATGAAAATTCAATTTTTGATATTTATTGGTCTTAAAGAAATTATACAATTTTGTAAAGCCAAGATGCTCATGCATTTCTAAAAATATCATTGTAATATAAATATTTGATTCATTCAAGCTTACAAAAAGTTGTTATGTTGTAAAATGTCCTCTGGCATAAAGTACTAATTTCTGTGTTGCCTACCAACAAGCTCCCTCCCTGTGGCAGGGTATTGGGCAGAACACTGATAGGTTAGAGTCAGCAGAATGATCTTGAGACTGCCTTAGGCTTGTTCCAGTTATCACACGTGGCTAGAGAGCCTCATCATAGTCTGGTTGCTAATCAACCATTTTCTATAGAGGATAAATCCAGACTAAAAGAATAATTCTCATTATTCATGCAAACTTTATTACATATTATCCATTCAATTAAGTACATTAATTAAACTAAATTATTATTCTCTTTTCATGCATTCTTTGAAAATTTAGTCATTTAATCCAGCAGGAAATTTTTCTGATATAAGACCACGTGTAGAAATCCTCAAACACAAGCTTGTGCCATTGTAAATGGCACCAAGAGACCATGATCTTGATGCTAGTGACTAATTAGTATAAATATTTTATACATATGGATATAATAAATAAAAACTCCTATTGGAATCGTATGGTTTTTACTCACTGTTTTACAGACATTCAAGAAGATCCAATTTGCTAAGAGATGACTAATTTGAGACTTTATTGACCTTAATTGCCAAATTCCCAGGCAGGATACCCGAGTAATTCTTCAAACTTTAAGATTAATTAAGTGGCATTATGTAAGCAGGACATGTTTGCCTCAAAATGCTCATTCTTAACAAGTCCCTCAATAATTGATAATATCTGCATACCTTTTTAGTTTAAATTGCCACATTAGTCTTAACTTGAAGCCTGCTCAACCTCTCAAGAACAGACAAGATCACCTGTAACATAGAGGCCCTGTCAATTACACTCGGACATTTTGCCAAAGTGGGTACACTGTTACACTGCTCACTACTGGTATCTTTCACTGAATAGACAGTGAGTTGCGATAGCAAAGCCAATCAGAGGACGGCATTCATGATAGAATGCTAGTAGATTTATACTCAAACCCACTACACAGAATGTTTCTCCAATGTCCTCACCATGTCCCTAGTATTAAAAAAGTCTGGTGTGAATGCTCTTCACATGAAGTCTTCCCTACTGTCATAACCTTTCCACACACATGGCAATACCCATTCCACCACCGATGCATAAAGCTGCCACACCTCGCCTTGCTCCTGTTCGTTTTAAGCCATACAACAGAGTGACAAGAATTCTGCATCCTGATGCTCCTATTGGGTGTCCAAGAGCTAGAGCACCTCCACTGACATTCACCTTTGGAGAACAATTTCAACCGAGTTAACATTGACTAAATAAATGGACAAAAATTTTTCCTTAACATTTAGACCTAAGTTTACCCTTCTGGTATGCTTTGGTGACCAAACATAGTTCTCATTAATGTAGCGAGTAGAGGGCTAGTTTCATGAAGAAGGCAGGTGACACTGATTTGAGTGCTGTATGGACAAGACTTAAGGGAGTTCTGGGAGTATGCTGGGGTATGACAAGGCTTCTGCTGGATAATTGCAAATTGAGTACGATTATATATTATTTAAAATTTATATTTATTTATTAACAAAATGAATTAATATCTAGTATTACTAAAGGAACAGTCAAAGAAAGTTCCCAAGTTTCATAATGGATTTTACCTTTTCTGGATCAAGTCCCAAATCTTTAATAACAGCACATGACTGGGCAGCAAACGCCTCATTGAGCTCAAACAAGTCAACATCTTCAATCTTCCAGCCTGCTTTTTGGAGCTAAGAAAACAAGAAAGACAAAAAAGTTATTTTATTGACCTCCTGTCATTCCACGATTCTCATGAAGTCCCTATCAACTTATCATTAAGAGTTCCAAAATATTTTAAACAGGCCCTTAGAATTCAACTTTTATTAAGGTTCCTTCTACTTATCTAAGTACATGTAATCATATCAAGTTAAGATTCTCTCCAAGTTTGCACTGTTTTGAACTATAAGACAGTAAATGTTGGAGGCTACTTTTATAAATTTCTGAGCCTCTACAGGTATGCAGTAATTGCCGCCATAGTGCCTCATGAACAATTTTGTAGCTGGTTACAAAGTCCTGATCTCAGACTCATGATAAACTTTTGAGGTTTACCAAAAGATGTTTTCAAATGTTGCAGTTTATCACTGATTTTTACTCTAAAGTAAACAGACTTTATAACAGAGTAACTGTATGTAATTGAGTTAAAAGCAGGCCAATTACTTACAGCTTTCCTGGTTGCAGGGATGGGTCCAGTACCCATCACTGCCGGCTCAACACCAGCCTGACCCCAAGAGACAATGCGTGCCATGGGGACCACACCCTTCCTGGTAGCCTCTGCATAAGACATTAGCACTACTGCGGCAGAACCATCATTAATCCCAGAAGCATTTCCTGCTGTTACTGTACCAGTGCCGTCCTGTAGAAAACAGGGTTTGAGACGAGCAAGGCCTGCTATAGTAGTCCCATGTCTTGGAAATTCATCTTCTGTGACATCTATTGTCTCTGAAAGTTTATGAAGTAAGATTAGGTTAAGTCCATTTTCACACTTAGCCGGTGTCAACATGTACATGTTTGCATCTAATAATGCTATGGTTGTAAAAAAATGCCTGGGTTGATGCCCAATTTAAATACAGTATTCCACTGGTCAGTCCTCAACATATTTAACTGGAATTTTGTCACATTTTAAACATCAGATCAAGTTACCTTTTCGTGTTTTGACAGGAACAGTGATAATCTCTTCTTTAAAATAACCTTCTTTCTGTGCCTCCTCCACTTTGTTTTGAGACACAAGTGCAAACTGATCTTGGTCATCCCTGCTCACTTGCCATTGTTTTGCAACATTCTCAGCTATAAAATAAAAGCTACTATAATAAAATATTTAAAAATTGTCTTCTTCTATGTTTTTGACAGACCTTTTTGTAACCTTTTCATAGCAAAGGGTAGGTAAAGATTTGAAAATTTCAAAATTTACCCCATAATTACTTTTACTCAGTTTTTTGTGTATATGATTGCCACAATTTTGGTGTAAAAATGGAAGAATGAAGGGTGAAAGTTGAGGAAATAATTTACATAACTTATACTGACTGTAGGAAATCAGTAATGTACCAACAGGGAAGAAAATAAGATTAATGCTCTTACCTGTTATTCCCATGTGGTAGCCATGAAAGGCATCAATGAGCCCATCTGACATCATAGAATCCACAAGTTTGACATCACCCATCTTTAGTGATGATCTCATGTTACAACAATGTGGGGCCTGGAAGAAACAACAATGTACTAATATTGTTGTTAATCATTAGCCTCAGTGAGGCAATTGATGACTCTGTTGGATTGGATACATAACTTTATACCATGCCATGGAAAAACATCTAATCAGAATGCAGGAAAGCCGTTGTATATTCGTCAGTATTCCACCAAACCTTCCCATTGATCAGTGTAATTCAACTGTATCACACCCAGCCTCCCTGTCTGTAATAATCTTGTAATCCACTCTTAGTTTTTATTTGTTTAAATTTACATTTATTAATTAATGTAACAGTGTTGAAAACCAATAAAGACAAATAAAGGGCAGATTATATTTTTAACTGTACATATTTTTTTATATAAGCTTTTAGGAGTGATTATCTCTTATTATTATTTTTAGTTTATTTATTTACTTATTTTTCATGGCATGTCTGTGAAGTAGCTCATAAGCTACCAACATTTTCTTTGATATGTGATTTTGGAAAACAAAAGACCCGCGTGGAAACCTTTTCTAAATTTTCCGTCAGTCTTGCGTGTCAACAGATCAGATCCAAATCCACCAATCACAGCCACTAGTGTGACCTGTAGACATTCTTTACATCATGCTAGCGGGCTGTGATTGGTGGATTTCGATCTGATCTGTCGATAACATGTATGATTGACGGAAATTTTGGAAACGTTTCCACAGGTGTTTTGTTTTCGAAAGTCGTGTATCAATGAAAATGGTGGTAAGAACATCCACCACGTAAAATAAAGGTACTGTATTGTTGTTGAGTTATTTTTTTGTAAAAAAATACCTCTTAGTCGGCGCGTCGAGTACCGGTATGTTATGGACGGGTCAACGGATCAGTGAGTGAGTCAGTGAGTGAGTCAGTGAGTGAGAGATGTATGTATGTCACACCAATCAGATCGTATCTACTATAAACAGCCAATCAAATTTCTTGTTTTAAAGGTAAATGATATATGAGAAGATTTGATCCCGATACAGTTCAGAATGGCCATATTCATTCTTCTATAAAAGAGGAGAAAGTATTCATATATTGGGTTTACTTCGGCATTTTCTGTGGGTTAGGCTGAGGATTTCATGAGCCTTGAGGTCTGAAACAGTGCTTGAGCTAGTTGTATGCAAATGAGTGAGATATTTTTTTTTATTTTTAGTTACAAAGGTAACTTGATATTTTTGTTTTTCACAAGGAGTAAATTCAATTAGACGTCATGCATCGTTGCTTCTAGTTCTTAGGAAATGTTTTAGAGGAGACGGGACTATTTTGATTTAATTTTGAAAGAGTTCAAACGTTTACAATAGGTACAGGAAACGATTATTTTGTTGCATGCAAATATAGAGAGGATATTTTTATTTTTTAGTTACAAAGCTAAGGGTAATTTGACGCTTTTGTTTTTCACAAGGGAGTAAATTCAATTAGAGCTGATACATCGTCACGACTTGTTCCCACGAGATGCTTGCTATTTTCAGTTACAAATGGTAACATGACACTTTTGTTTTTCATATGAGAGCAAATCGTTCCCACGAGATGCTTGCTACTTTTAGTTACAAATGGTAATTTGACACTTTTGTTTTTCATTTGAGAGCAAATCGTTCGCACAAGATGTTTTCTATTTTCAGTTAAAAATGGTGACTTGACACTTTTGTTTTTCATATTGGAGTAAATTAAATTAAACTTTCAACGTGTCAGAACGGTTTTTTCTCTTTCTTTCTATTTTTGATGAAGAGGTGTTGTGTAAAAAGGGTAAACTTACGACTCTTATAAAATGCGATAAGGTCTGTTAACTTGAGTATTTTGAGCAAAAATTCCTCTTGGGGGTTGGAAGGGCTATGTGATCAATGAGTGAGGGAGTTATGCATGTGCGCGTGTCACACCAATCACGGTGTGGGTATCAAAGAACGAATCAAATTGCCTGTTAGAAAATAAGATGGTATCTACATTAATTTGGAGAGTATTGTACGTTGTTCACTCAAACATTTGATGGCTTACTATTTAGCTATCTTACCATTACCGATGTAACATGGTATGTTCATCATAAATTCCCAGTTTCTTTCTTGCTGTACATCGCAACCAAAAAAAGTTAACTAAATCATTACTGTAAACAGTTCTACGAATGTTCCTATCACAAAAAAATAACTCTTGCACGCTTTGCGTGCCTATGTTATTGTATTGGCCACTGTACTTTCTATGGCATGGTGTTAAATAGTTCTACTACGCTTTTGAGTGGTATACCGTGGAATATCCCACCCATCACACTCTCCTAACGGCTTGTGTGTATACCAGAAAATACAAGTGACTTGTGGGATATTCAAAGGTATACCACTTAAAAGTGTTGCATAACTTAGTTCTAATCACAAACTGCGGTAGGGAGATATCAACTGACAGTCAAGAACTATGTTCAATCTTGAAATATCTTTTTTGGGCTGTTACTTCAGTCTAGTCAACCTGATCTGATTAAAAGATTTTAAACATTTTTAAGTCCCATGAAAATATTTAAAAAACCTGATTTGGTTGGTTTAGGAGTCAAATAAATAAGTCAATAGGTCAAAAGTACCAAAGTATAGAATAAAACCCAAATTCACCCAAAGATAATGCTACTAACAATTGTATGGAAAAAGTAAGGAATATTGAGATGTTTGTGTTGAGAATAACCGTGACAGTAATGTTTAAGAAAAGACTGCTGCAGTTATCTAGTCTCCTACTGTAAGCCAGTCCACACCAGTAACATGATGACATAAGGACTTTATGTCGTCACTCTTGAACTGTGAACATCCTAATATAATGACACAATAGCAACATAACAACATGAAGATAACAACATAAGGAAAAAACTTATGTCCTTTCCTTAATGCAGGCCATCTGATAGGGTGCGGAAAAAAACTGAAAATTATGCGGAAATTTTCGGCAATATTATGCGGAAGAAAGTGACGATTATGCGGAAAAGACGCCAGATTATGCGGAAATTTCTACAATTTAATAAAGTTGCTCCCATGGCTTTTTCCAACGGATAAAACACACGTTAACGTCTTACCGATAATATTAGTCTTTTACGACACGTTTGACCTTTTGCTGCCATTCGTGGACACGTATTTCTTCGTTCAGCGCAATTTTTGCCATGGTTTTCGTTGTTGTGTTTGTCCTAAGCTTAGTAACCAGGCATTAAATCGGACGAGAAAAACTGGACACCACTAGAACTAGAACCCAGGCCCATCACCAGAAGACGCACGGAATGCCTGGAGGCTTAAAATAGCCCTTTTTCACGGTTAGTTTTTCTCATTTGCATTACAATGTAATCCAGCGTGGATGCGAGGCAATTTCGGGCTAAACCTACAAAATAGCCCGAAATTGCCTCACATACATGCCAGATTTCATTGTAATGCAAATGAGCAGGGTTAACCGTGAAAAGGGCTATTGTTTATGAACGAACAGATGTGTCTTCGTCGCTGTTTTGGGTGAATAACTTGTTCAAAATGATCAATCCCTTCGATATTTTTGCTTCTGATGATGGTAACCAGTTGCTTTCTCGCTTATGTGTAGCAATTTTCTAGTTTTATGCGGAAAAATGCCCCAAGGATGCGGAGGATGCGGAAGTAGGCGAATTATGCGGATCCCCACCACCGCATCCTGTCAGATGCCCTGTTAATGCCTTCATGTCCATGTTTACATTACTGGCATATGTCATTATGTTGTTATTTAGGTTGTCATGTAACACTTCACCCCTCTAGGACTGTCAAGCAATGCTCCCTTCCACTATTGGAGAGGAGTGTTGCATCACAACCTAAATAATGGCTGCATTAGAGACAAGCACTTACCTGACTCATGCTTTCTTGCCCACCTGCAACAATGATAGCTGACTCATCATTCAAAACAGCTTGGTAGCCTAATGCGACAGCCTTTAATCCAGAGCCGCACAGCATATTCACACCATAAGCTGGAACTGAGGATGGAATACCAGCATTCATTGCTGCCTGGCGAGCAGGCCCTTGTCCCTGTCCTAAAAAAAAGTAACAGATAAAAATATACATTAAATTAAATACAGTTCAACCTCCCTTACACGACCTCCCAAAAAGTCAAGCCTAGGTGGTCGCTGAATGTATTGGCCACCCTTCAGGACCGTCTGTACGTGGATTGCTCTAGGGTTCTCTTTTTTCAAATAAACCCCCACAAACCACACATTTTCTGAAAGCCTAAGAGTTCCAGATTATGGCTCATTCCTTAAAAATCTCAAAATCGTAAGATATAGCATAATTGAGAGATTTTTATGCAAAAGCATTATGTCTGAGTAAATTCAACTCCAATCCTGCTAAGAGTGAGCAGAAGAGAACGATAAACACCATATTTGATTCTTGACGTGTTCTACTAAAAAATTGTGTCTCAGATTTTTGACATGTGCATTTGTTCTTTTTTAAGATTAGGATAAAGTCAGGGGAGACAAATCAACAACACTTCCTTTGAAGAAATGATGATTATTCGAAAAAGGAAAAAGGAAACAAAAATTGCAGACAAAGTTTTCAAGGAAATAATAAAACTGACAATAAGGGCAATAAGCTGGCCAAATCTCAGCCAAATTGGTTCCAGGCTGTCAACTTGGAGTTAAAAACATATGCTTAACTTTCCAAAATTCTCATTCCGAGAGAAGAAGAAAAGTATATTTACCCTTACCCTTACTGGAGGGTCCGAGGGTCTGGAAGGGTATTTTCAGGATAACAAAATACGGTGCGGGAATTGCGAAAATGATTAATACTTGACGGGATCCGGGATTTGACTGCTCTTCGGGAATCGGGACTCGTCAAAATTTGGACATGGAATCCAGAATTTTTTTCACCTGTCTGTCGGGAATTTGAGAAATAGTCACCACCTAAACAAACGTTCTAGCGGCTTTGGTGTCTCATTTAAAACCAAACTATGGAGTGTGCCTGAGTAATTTATCTAACTGAAACTGCCAGAGAGTGTTTTGTTATTGACCAGTTATTGAGTCAATGCTCAATTCACTCAATTGCTCAAGCTCTTCAGTCTCTTTACAGGTTCACATTTATCAGGGTCTGGAAGGGTATTCTCAGGATCTGGGATTTGACCAAAATACAGTGCAGGAATCGGGAAAACAATAAATATCTTGACAGTATCTGGGATTTGACAGCTCCCCAGGAAGCGGGATTTGCCAAAATTTGGGTAAGGGATGTAGGATTTATTTTGCCTGTTTGTTGAGAATTCGGGAAATCGTCACGACCCAAATAAACGTCCTAGCAGCCAAAGCAACTAGTGTCACCTTTCAAACCAAACTATAGAGTGTGCCTGGTTTATATTTATCTAATTGAAACTGTCAGAGAGTATTTTGTTTCAACCAGATGCCTCAAAAGTCCATGTGGTGTATGTAATACTATACCAGTTATTGACTCAGTTCCTCAATCTCTTCAAAGGTTCACATTTATTGTTTTGAGGGGAGTTTTTCAACAGCTAAACGCTAGATGGAACTGGATATGGCAAATAGTTATACCAGCTCTGCTACAGTAAGAGTTACGTTCTCGTTTTATCCAGTGGCCGGGTTTACCTCGGTGTAAAAACCTTTGTTTTGTAGCAATTGTTAGGGTTAGGGTCTATTATGTTGACTTCTTTGTTTTCTTTGTTTTACGTCACTGGTGAGTGTCACAGGTTTTTACACCGAGGATGAGCCCAGTGGCCACTGACGATATTTATACAGTGTAGTTCTAGCGCCAGAACCAACCAGAACCTCGGCGATCCACAAAGAAAAATTCAATGTTTCGCTAAGCGGCTACATACATAATGCTAAGAGTAAATGCCTCAGAGAAAAGCACAAGGTCACAATTGTCATATCGTGCGCATTCATCATGCTGAGGTCACAAAGTTATTCTTTTTTTGCAGGAACCTTTAAAAACATGCATAAATTCAAAATATCACAGAGCCAATTTACAACCTCTTCATTAGCTTTTGTACAAATTTGACTTTTAAATGTACTTTGGATAGTGATGAAAAACTGTGCGGGATGCGAGATTCTCTTGAAAAAAGAGCGGGAATGGGGGATCAGGACTCCCCCTTCCAGACCCTCATTTATTGTAATCTTGGGGGGATTTATTCACCAGCTTAACCACTAGATAGCCCCAATTATGGCAATAGTGCTGCCAGCTCTGCTACAGTAAGAGTGCTGGTCTCGTTTTATCTTGTGGCCACCGATACCTCTACTTCTAGCGCCAGAACTTCAACGATCCATAAAGAGAAATTTAATGCTCCGCCAAGCGGCGATGAACACAACGACCTGTTCAACTTTGTGAAGCACTTAAAAGCCCTCACTAGGTTAGAAGAAATCGATAAGAGTAAATGTCTTGAAGAAAACCCCAAGGTCACAATTGCCATATCATGCTCTTTCATCATACCGAGGTACACAAAGCTACTTCTATTTTGGAGGAACCGGTAAATTGAAAATATCAATCGAAAGGGCCAATCTACAGCTTACATCTATTAGCTGTTGTAGAAAATATTAGACTTTTTAATGATTTTTCTGGGTAAGAAAAAATTGGGATAGTGATGAAAAAAGCGTGGGATGCTGGATTCTCGTGAAAAAGGAGCAGGAATGCGGGATCAGGATCCCCCTTCCAGACCCTCTTACCTATACATGTATAGGTAAGAGGTAAGAGTATCCTTCTGTAGGGCTAAGTCCACTCAAGAGAATATCAGTTGCAAGATTTTGATCAGGTGTTGGGATACAAGCAACTCCACTGCATAAGAAATTCAAAATGGCAGATTCTGAAGGAAGAAGGTGTGGAGGGGGGCGTGACAAGCACATAGTGACCCCACGTGACCTTGTCTATGTCATTTCCTCGTGAAATCCCGAAATTCTGAAGGGAGACACTATTGGTGGCTTTCGCCCATGCAACTGAGGCAGTTTCGGAAAAAAAAAACAGAAAGGATTCAAACGAGTGTTTGTTATATAAGCATATTTATGCGTACCTGCAGTGCAAACTTGTCCCATGATGACTTCCGCCACGTCAGACGCTGGAGTCTTGCCGCGCTTCAAAACATCTCGAATGACTATGGCACCGAGTTCATGTGCTTTAAGTGAGCTAAGACATCCGTTCAAGTTTCCAATTGGCGTTCTTCCTGCAGCGACAATTACAACATCTGAATCATTGTATCCTGAACTAGCCGCCATTGTGAAAAGCGCACAAAGATTACCGCCTGGGAACGACGTTGGAGCCTAACGTGCCCTTGTACATGACGGTGTATTCAGAGTTGAGAATTCCACTGTTTTGATATACTCGTAGGCTCAAGTTTCCTCAAGCGAACAAGAAATCAAATATGGCGTCACAAGTTGATCATGTAAGTTCGATAGTTGGTATACAAATTTTCCATTTCCTTTTTCATTTAACTTTATTTTTTGGCCACTAGCGTTTTCTTCTAAGAGCTTAGATTGAATAACAGACAGTTTGGCTTTTGTCTTTTCAGCGTGAGATCTCTGAATCAGCTCCGATGAACGGCCAGGCCAGTGGTTCTGTCGTAGAAGACGGTGCTACTGAAGCGATCCCGTCATCATCTTCTTCATCATCTTCAGCCAGTGATAAACGAGCAGAAAGAATGAAAAGATTGCGAGAGCTACATCTTAGGAGGGTATGATCGTTATTTTAATGTCATAACTTCAAATATTGCTTACATGTACATAAAATCCTGTGAAATTTAATGTTTGTTTTCCAGAATGAAGCACGTAAATTGAATCATCAAGAAGTTGCAGAGGAGGATAGAAAAAAGAAGCTTCCTGCAAACTGGGAGGCGATGCAACGTCGAGTAGAATGGGAGAATAAGGAAGAAGAGGCTAGGAAGGTAGACGAACTGTACTGGCAGTCATAGATGAGTTCATGCTCTAAGGGGCATTGTATGGGTAATCAAATTTACAAAGAAGCAAAGCTGTAAAACAAATGTTTTTCTATATATTTCCGTTCTGATTTCAAATTTGGTGTCAAAACACATACAGTATGCGGAGTAACCTCTTTTCAAGGTTTACCAGCGTTTTTGAGTCGATCAAGTGAATGTTGTGGGTGCACAATTTTTTTTTACGGTTTAAACCAAATGATTTGATCAAGTCTTAGCCGCTCAAGCCACAAAAATAGCATCTCTGTTACTCTGATAAGTAGGCTAATGCCTAGCTCAATCGACTCGGAAACGCTAGTACAGTGGAACCTTGATTTAACGAAATTCTATTTAACGAAGTCCTCGATATAACACACAATACTCTATGCCCCGGCCAAAATTACAGTAAAATGTATGGGATAGAACCTCGATATAACGAATTCCTCGATATAACGAACATAATCCGGAAGCCCAAAAGTAAAATGTACCTCGATATAACAAATTACAATGTCAAAATGGGACAGAAGATAAATGCTGAAAGATTAACAGTCAGCAAATCCTTTCATCCATACGGTAAAGAGACAGCAACATTTCAGTCAACGGCTTATTATATGTCATAGACATTGGCACTATAGTATTTCCGAAGAAGTCACCTGTGTTACAAATCAATCATTAACTATGACCTCGATATAACGAAAGTTTTGGTCGTTTCCCCTCAAATTCGTTATATCGAGGTTTTCGATATAACGAACCCTCCATTTAACGAACAAATTTGGCCGGTCCCCAGCGACTTCGTTAAATCGAGGTTACACTGTAAATACAGAAAAGGGGTTTCTCCACTCACAGTAATACATGTAGTTTCTTCTTGAAAATGAAACTCAGAACGGAAATGTGAAGAAAAATGTATATTTTGCTGCGTTGTTTCCTTGAAATCTTGCCCTGATTACCCATAATGCCCCTTTGAGCGTGAACTCGTCTATTGATGACCTGAATGGGGTCATGGGGTCATGGTGTCCTGTTCTTCGGCAAGATGCTTTACTCTTGTACTGCCTCTCTCAATCCAGCTATATAAAATGGGTACTGTTGAATTTAACAAGGTCAAGTCTGCATACAAGCAAAGTGGCCCGGCATCAGGCTGAAGCTTATCCCGGTTTCTGTAGCATGAAGTGACTTGGAGTACTTCTATTCCCCCCTGGATGCTACATGTAGTCTATTGCAGGGTTACCCCAAGGCTGTGCTCTAGGAAAATTTTCAGGGTGCCCTTTGGGCGCCTAACTATGACAAGTAGGTCGCCCAGCCTTCCAGGTTGGTCGCCGAATTGATTAATTAATTAGTTAATTATCCATTGATTAATTAATATTCCATTAATTAATTAATATTCCATTTCATGGTTTAATCAGTTAATAATTAACCATGAAAATAATAATCGTAGAATTTGGCAATTTACATTAAAGAAAGTAAGGGTAAATCGGGAAGCCTTAATTATTACAACTTACTATT
>JAHPZR010021899.1:0-18188 GCA_019787425.1 Platygyra sinensis
CTATTTTATGACCGCATGTGTATAGCATGCATACGTTTTTTCTGACTGCTGCTGTGTAACAGTAATAATTAAAACATATTTATACAGGATGGCTGCATCAATAGGGACCTTAAGAACTGAAAATGGCAATGCCAAGGACAATATCAAGTGAAAATGAATTTATATTTTACCTATGAATCTCGCAATACTCTTAAGTATTTACTTTGTTTATCACTGTGAAAAATCAAAACTATCACAAAACTGATTATGGAACACAGCTCAATAAATTTGAAATAGAAATTTAAGAAATTACCAGTTGTGGTTCACATGGCCTGCACAATGCAAAATTTGGTCATTTCACATTGTTTTCCAGATGACAGTAAAGAAATGTATTACTTAAGAATAATGATGCAGTGCACAGCCATTGTTTTGCTCATTAAACCTCTTGCTTAGCGACGTTCCTGTTACCATTGCCGCCATTACTGAACAAAGCTCGAGTATCTAGCTAAAGGACATATGCATAGGTGGTTTTTCAAAAGTCAGCTCCAGGTTGGGTTTTAAGTGAAATAATTATTTAAATATCACTCAGTAAATGTTATGGCTATAATATACTGGTTTCAATTCAATTTTGTGCTAGATTGTCTCTGACGAGGAGATAGAAGAACTGTTTACTGTGGAATTGCAACTTCCATAATCAAGTGGTTGATGTGGTGCAACTGGTTAGACCTCAAAGAACAACTGTGCTACTGCTATGATTTAGTGGGCTTCTCAGAAAAGGAGGAAAGGAGGAAGACCAAAGCATTGTGATGATAAAAAGAAAGAAACATGGTATGACCCAAGACATGAACAAGAGGAATGACAGTGTTCATTTTAAGCCTTGTGTATACTCTGACATGATGTTGACAAGCATATATGTAAGAACAGGTTGGAAGATGTTGCTATTCTCACTGTGTGCGGATCCCAGCATCAACAGCATACAGACTGAACACTTTGATAGACATAAACAATACATTAATTTTGAGAAAATGTCAAAGTAGCATTAAGTGGCTCATTTGTTTTTTATGGTTGGTAATAAAGGCAGTTTTTGTTTCCCAGCTATATTTTCTTTTTTTTTGTCAGATTGATGTAAGGGTAAAGTCTGCATTTTGAACCAAGTGGCTTGTCAGGCTGGCCCTTATATCCAGTTTCAATAGACCTTTCCCACATTCCACTGCATGCCAACAATAGCACCAGAGCGAGGTTGGGAGTTGAAATTTTCATACATTTACTGTATTTTTGTCCACACCAACCTCGACTCGGTGCCATTGTTTGTAGGAATGTGGGAAAGGTCTATAGCATGATTGACCAAGCAACTAAGAGTATTTCTACTCTTCCCTGGAAGGGGATGCAAGTCCATTGCAGGATTTCCAGCATGTAATTTATACACCTGAGTGGAGGGAGACTATGCTATAGAAGAATATCTTTTCCAAGAACACAACACAATGTCCACAGCCAGGGCTTCACCCTGGATACTTGATCTGAGATAAGAGTAATAAGAATATTATAAAGTCTACCAGTTTTGCTAATAAAAGCTTCCTGCAACATCTCCAACAAATCTTTAGACTTTAAATATTTTAATTATTTATTGCTAACAAGTTTTGTTATTATTATATTTATTTATTTCAATTGTCATTATTTTCCCATTTTCAATCTATTATCTACATGTGCATCATCACTGATTAATCATTTTACATAGTGCAAGCCTGCATCAGGACTTGATGTCTTGCCTATTTTTTAACCTGCTTTACCAAATGAACCATGTATGCACATGTGTGTATGTGATCCAGAGGTGAGTGCAGTAACGATCAGGCCACCGTGTCTCCACTTGTCAAATTGAAAAGCTCCTAAAATACAGTGGGACCCCGCTATAAGGAAGACCCCGTTATAACGAACAACATTTGAAAGCCCTGCAGAATTACAGTAAAATATATGGAAACAAACCCGGCTATAACAAACCCCACTATAACGAATTGATTTTGATGGTCCCAACACACAATTTACCCTGCTATAACAAATATTTTGTCCTGTCACTCGCAGTCAGTAAAAATGACATGATGATACAAATGGTTGATAAGCCAAACACGACTCCTAGTGGTCAAGATAGGGAAATTTTGACCTTCAAAGCTTTGCTTTATTTAAATGTAGCTGTTCACGCACAAGTCTGTAGAATGTTGTGCGTGGTGTATATCCCATTGTTCAGCTTGGTTACCCCGCTATAACAAATATTTTTGTTGTTAACCAGATAATTTGTTATAATGGGGTCTTCGCTACAACGAAGACCTCGCTATAACGAACATATGTTTCAGTACCGTGACACTTCGTTATAGCGGGGTTCCACAGTAGTGGGAAATCAAGTGGCAAATAAAGGGGAGGTGTGGACTGCCTTGGCACAAAGACCCCTTGCTCCCTGACTATTATCCTTGGGAAAAGAAATCCAGTTTAACAAAGGCATTGCAAAATAATATTTGATGTAACTTCAGCATCACAGATGCCTGTATTCAGATTACAATAAAGTGAGTCTTCTACTCTGTTTTTAGGCCGGAGTTGCACTAAAGCCAATTTTGTTTGCATAAGTAATAAATCTGTCACTAAGTGCCATTAAGTAAGTGTGACCCCCAGTGCGATTGCACTGCCAATCTTCAAAGAAGCCGAAGTGCTGTCTTCGAGGCTTCCAAATTTTGGTAAAGAAAACAACTTTATTTTCTTAACCATTCAACTTACATATAATTTCTTCAAACATGTCTGGTAAAACTGTCATTTTTCTTAAAACATGTATGGATAAAATTACAGCTGCAGCAAAAAAAGCTTTGTTCAGCTAGTCCAGGTTAGCGTGTTTGATGGTGTATTTGTAAAATGTCTTTAGATCTCCCTGCCTCGATTAGTTTATATGCTATTTGTGGGGGGGGGGAACTAATGTAAAAACTTATATTTCTAATTTTTAATACAATTTTGTTGTTGTTGTTGTTAATTGGAAATATTTTATGTAAATGAAATTGGCTCTAGTGCGACCCGGGCAACACTCGGTAATAACAATAACGATTGCTACAAAACAGGACTCCCAAGCTGACCCAATCCACAATTCCTGAACAATAGTATCATGGTCACATTGTGCTAACCAGGATTTGAAAAGTGGGCATCCATTTTAGCCTGTTCATTTGGCTAAAAGCCTGGTGCTAACATAATCTATACTAGCACTGACAAGAGTGTAACAGACCAGATGGTACTGCTCATTATGAGAAGTGGTCAAGATATGTTTTATTGTAACATAGCAAAAGTAAGTTTCATGTTTGAAACATGCATCCATCTCTTAATTTAATTTGTATATCTTACATACCCAAAAAGATTGCAGTTGTAGCAACAGGGTGCTAAAAGGAAAAGGGGGCTCTAGATTAATATTCCAAGTAAAACAAAAGAACCAGTTTGTGTTTGTCAAGCTATTTGTTGTATTCAGATTGTTCACAACCCAATTAAAGAAAAGGTTCTATGAATGTTGTTTTATATATCTCTTATTCACCATGTTAATTTATCTATTTCTTATTATTAATTGTTGTAATATTGATCTAAGCTAGGTGAAACTTGCACTGGACTGTAATCTGATCTGTGAGAAGTTAACTGCCCAAAAGTCAAGCTTGGACTAAAAAATGTCTAGCCCACTGAGAACAAAGGGGAAGTGTAGTGCAATGACTATCTACAATCACAAAGAACTTTGATGAAGTGCACACTTCCAGTAACTTCGTGCAACAGTAAGAGAAAGAGAACAGAATTTAGTTTATTTCAATTTAATAATTAATTTTTTTTAATAATTAAAGAGAACACTGTTCACCATGCTTCACTTTATCAATCAAATTTCCCAATGTCCTCGTTATAAACTGAAGATTACCCACATCAGAGAGTCTATGACCTCCATCTTTAATGAGTGTTACATGAACATCATTACTTTCAATCTGGTTGACCAGATCAAGTGAAACCTGGTATGGTACATCATTGTCTTTCATGCCATGTATAAGACGAACAGGGCAATGGATGGGGTATAATTCATTCTCTTTTAAAATGTACTGTCGTGCCTCTTCAATAACCTTTAAATCTAACACATATGGTTCTTCACTGTGCTCTGTAGGTATGATCCATTTCCCTGTAGACTCTACCTCTATCTTTATAGCATCTGGGAGATTATCATAACGACGTGACAAAAAGTCCACAGCGCTAGCTATCCCAACAAGACCCTTTATCTGATCAGGTTTTGTCATGGCAACTAGAAGCATAATCCACCCTCCAAGACTTGAGCCAACCAGGATTTGTGGACCTACATATGTAACACAGTAAAAGCATTAGCCTGCGAGCAGGCTCATGTTGGAGCACATGCAAGCGTGCGCAGCATAATGGCGAGTGCGAAATCGAGTGGCGAAGCCACAAGAAGAAGATGAGAAAGTAGCACCTCCTCACCAGACTCCTTCCTGCGAGATCGCTTTGCTCTTTATCCATCGCGCACCTGACTCAAAGGTGAGCCTGCTTGCAGGCTATAAAGGCATCTGTCAGGAAGTCAGTGCAACATTTGCCAAGAGTCCAGTAAAAAAATCATGCTTAACATGAAGCTTTCAGTTTATGGATAACATTATGTCATTTAAAATTAACTCATTTTGTTTGCTCAAAACATATATCTCAGTTTGACAATCATAACCAAACAAGCATTACACTTTTAACCCACTATTACTGCACCTTTCAATAATATGCGGACTCTAAAATTCAAAGCTCAACCAACAAAATTTGCTACCGTCAATCAAATGTTCAGCGGCTCCACCCAGCCTCCAACTCGTGCTGAGCGCACGGCAATGAAATCGTTGAGCACAGTTCAGACAACGAAATAATGCTCAGCAGTAGTCGTAAGCTGGGAAGACCTGCTGAACATTTGATTGACGGCAGCAAAAAGCGCATAATTTGGTTGGTCAACCGTCAAATTTTTTCTTTAAGTCCACATGTTATTGAAAAGCGAAGTAATGTCACTTCTGAAAGGTCAATTGCCTTCATACTGTGTATGATAACCTTTTAATACTCTTAAGGTGTATATGTTTAGTCACCTATGGTGCTTCAAAAATAGGAAAGTACCCAAAACTGATGTACAGTAAGTAGACTAATGGCAAAATATAATTTCAAAATGATCAAATGTATCACATGGTCTTTGGCAATCAGAAATATTAATAATTGCAAGTGAAGAATGATCATCGCAGTTAATTTTCCAATTTAAGCAATTGGAAAGTAGAAGCCTGAAAAAAACCAGGGCTTCAACGGAATTCGAACCTGTGACCTCCGCAATACCGGTGCGATGCTCTACCAACTGAGCTATGAAGCCACACATTGGGAGCAAGGTCAATTTATTGAGTTCATATCTCCCGTGAGGAATGAAATGATGTGAAGTACGGGATTCGAATCCCGTTGAAGCCCTGATTTTTTTCAGGCTTCTACTTTCCAATTGCTTAAATTGGAAAATTAACTGCGATGATCATTCTTCACTTGCAACTACAACCACAGTTCAAATATGAATTATTTCATATACTTCACATCAGAAATAATAATTAGTCACCAAAATGGAGGTAAATATCCACCATTTTCACTGACACTACTGTTTTACTTTTAGTATATACCACTGACACAAGCTGAATAACTAGCGGACCAAAAAGTAACTTTACTTGTGACAATATACCGACAAAAGCCATTTTGTTTTTCTTCAGTGGCTCAAAGGTGAATAGTACTTGGCTAATCACCTCCAAGCTAGCCAATCAGAGTACACAAAAAGTACTGTTCACTTGTGTGGTATGTTTAAGCAATAGACCACAAGTTTCTATGGTTTATTTAAGCAATAGACCACAAGTTTCTATGGTTTATAGGCTGATAAACCACGTGGGATGTTGATAGAACACGAGAAGAATTTGTAAATAACAAGCCGCAGGCAAGTGATTTACGAATTCTTCGAGTGTTCTACCAACATCCCAAGTGGTTTATCAGCCTATAAACCACAGAAACTTGTTGTCTATTGCTTTTATATAATAATTCAGAAGATGCGCGATTTTTCCGTTGGTTTACCAGCACAATAAACCATAGCTGATTGACCAATCAGAGCGTGCACATTGATTTGGTTATTATATAAAGGCTGATAGACCATGCGGGATGTTGGTAGAACACAAGGAGAATTTGTAAATCACAAGCCGTAGGCGAGTGATTTACGTATTCTTCGATTTTTCCATGGGTTTACCGGCACAATAAACCATAGCTTATTGACCAATCAGAGCACGGGCATTAATTTTCTCATTGTATAAAGTAATTTAATTTATTGTTGAAAGGGTACAGCAGCACATTTACATGTGTGATGTAATAGTTTTACTGGTCTTGACAGTAAATGTTATTCAACTTTGGGAGTGCAGGACTGCGGAGCAAAGGGGCGTTTATGTGTTAACCCTGGGATCAGTAGATTTATGGAGGGTGAGTGGCCAGGTATTCTGCAATTGCTCCCAAAAAGATAATGAGCATGGGGGGGGAGGCAGAAAATGAATTCTTCTCCCCTACCCCTACTCTTTTTTGGGCTTACCCCCTCCCCCTCTACTCTTTTTTTTTTGGCTCACCCTCTTCCCATTTTTTTTCTCACCCAAGGCGCAGGTTCGTTCGCTCGCTTGCTTGTATCTCCCAGTATCTCCTTCAGACCCTTCAATGTCCAAGAGAGGAAGGGAGGGTAGAATTCGGAAGCCATGCAGCTTACCTTTTGCTACTTTGTCAAGAATTGCCAGCACATCAGCTTTCCTCATTCCAATGGTACAATCTTGGCTTGTTCCACTAGACATGCCATGACCCCTGTAGTCGAATCTCACGTATGAATGTCCAATGCTTCTACAGTACCGCTCCAGAGCCAGCGCTTTCGTACCCTCCATGTTGGACATCAGCCCCGGCAAAAAAATAACCCCTGGAGATTTCCCCGGTAATTTTCTATATGCTGAAAATTCGCCAGGAGCTGGAGATATGTACTGAACTACAGACTCAGCTGAAGAACTCATCCTTTGAAAACAAACGGCTGAGGCGCGAGCGAAAAGAAAGTTCTTCATGTCGCGCCATTGGAGCTTACCAATCATCAAGGTCCTTCACCATTTACGCTATAACGAATTGTCGCCAATTGTCGCTATTCCACCACAAGCTGGTTCCAAGGGTCTCCTCTCATCTTCCCGCCTTCCCGAGTTTTGCATTGCGCATTCCTACTGCGCACGATTTTTGCGTCATCAGCGCGCGCACATGAGCGCGCGCGCGTACAAAACATAGGAGATTTCCCTCAAACTATGCTCGATAGCGAGATAAAAGCTCCTTTTCTCTTAAACAAGCACGGTGACACCCACTTTTTATTTTATAAATTCAATGAGAACAATATCCGCAATTGCCTGATTTCATACCGTGAGGGACTAGGTACGAGTCTGCTAATTATGGGATTAGCAACTATTGATCCCCATAGTCAGAAAGAGCACACCGAGATTCATAAAATCCCCAAGTTTGGTGTTAATCAGGCTAGTCTTGACTGAGATACAGGCATTTAAAAACGTAAAAAATTTACAAAGAAATGTATGGAAAACCGGACAAACGCGGACAAAAGTCCGGATTTGGCCGGTTTTCCATACATTTCTTTGTAATTTTTTTACGTTTTTAAATGCCTGTATCTCAGTCAAGACTAGCCTGATTAACACCAAACTTGGGGATTTTATGAATCTCGGTGTGCTCTTTCTGACTATGGGGATCAATAGTTGCTAATCCCATAATTAACAGACTCGTACCTAGTCCCTCACGGTATGAAATCAGGCAATAACTGAGAAAAAATTTGGCAGAAATCTATGGCTACTTTTTTGGCCAATGAAATAAATGCTACAGATAGAGACGTAACGGGCCCAACAAAGTAATTAGTCCAAATTATGCTTCCATTAAAGGATAAAAATATCAATTAATAATGCAGGGTATTTGAAGCCATTTTTTCTGGGACGTAGATGAATAGGCAATCAAAGAAAGTCGAACTCTGTGTGATATAACACGCGCATTGAAAAATAATCGAGCTAATTTGTTGCGCACTGAGATAACCAAAAGTCACCAAAATAACCATATTTGTCAGCACCGTGGTATGAAAACAAGCACGGTGACCCCCTCTTTTTATAACGTTTTTAACATCTCCTTGTACTGTAATGACACCATACCAAGCTTCATCGGAAATCTATGGCGGGTTCTTTTACTCGGGAGTCACCTTAAGGAGGCTCGAAAGGGTTTTTAGCTGCACGCGCGCGCGCAATCTACACACGCCATAACTAAGATGCACGCGTCAGCTGAATCAGTATTAAAATCAGCACACCGGAAGTTAATGCTGCGTAAAATCGCGCGAACCGGAAATAAAAGCTGCGGAAAACATTTGTTTTTAGCTCGAAAGTTCGCTCGGTGACCTATCTTGATTTTTTGCATACACGCACCATTCGCGATGGCACTTCAGATAAAAAAGTTTCGGGGAAAATTATCTAGTGGAATTTTCTGTAAGCCATAAAACGCGTTTTCTTTAAATATATTTAATTCTACTAGATAAAATTTTTCCATACTGTCTGAAAAGTTGAAGAATTTAGGGAACTTTCCAACAAAGAAATAAAAATGGTAAGTCACCGAATTAGTTTCTCAGATAATTTACAAAAACTGAAATTTAGAGGACGCTTTTGGGGACCTCGTGCGTTGCCATGGTAACTGATATGACGTCACAAGTACCCTTAAAGTATAGCCCAAAAATAGAGTTGCAAGGAGACATATAGTTTACCCACACCATTAAACATCCTTCTTTGTAATCTTCCATCGTTTCACAAACACTGCATCAACGAAAAACCCTTTCGAGCCTCCTTAAGGTGATTCCCGGGTTTTGCATTGCGCATTCCTACTGCGCACGATTTTTGCGTCATCAGCGCGCGCACATGTGCGCGCGCGCGTACAAAACATGAGAGTTTTACATACATACTTTATTTAAGGTATCATAAAAAAAAACAAATAATACAAATAATGCCCTAAAAAGGAAGTTTAAGAGGTTGACCCTATGTAAATAAACTTCCAAAATAAAATTCGAAAATATGTTTCTAAGTAGACTCTAAGATAGATAAAAAAAAAAAAAAGAAACCTAAGAAATACACATGTATGATTTAAGAGCTATTTTAAAAAGTCTCAGATTTCCTATCTCAACAACATTGGCAGGCAGGTCATTCCATTCACGAATAATTTTAACAAAAAAGGAATATTTATAACAATACAGTTCGCCGATTTAACTTGTAGTTTGTAGTTATGATTGGACCTGGTACGTTTTGAAGCGAACTCAAAAAAGTCTCGAAAACAAAGACTATTCAATCCAAATACAAGTTTATAGCATTCAAGAAGAAGATAGTCTTCTCGATTAGCCTTAGCGTCAGCGAAGGGCAGAGATGTCATATGACGATCGCTGTAACCTGTTGCGTTGGTCGCAGGCTAATCGATAGAAGACTATATTTTCTTGATTGAATGCTATAAACTTGTATTTGGATTGAATAGTCTTTGTTTTCGAGACTTTTTTGAGTTCGCTTCAAAACGTACCAGGTCCAATCATAACTACAAACTACAAGTTAAATCGGCGAACTGTATTGTTATAAATATTCCTTTTTTGTTAAAATTATTCGTGAATGGAATGACCTGCCTGCCAATGTTGTTGAGATAGGAAATCTGAGACTTTTTAAAATAGCTCTTAAATCATACATGTGTATTTCTTAGGTTTCTTTTTTTTTTTTTTATCTATCTTAGAGTCTACTTAGAAACATATTTTCGAATTTTATTTTGGAAGTTTATTTACATAGGGTCAACCTCTTAAACTTCCTTTTTAGGGCATTATTTGTATTATTTGTTTTTTTTTATGATACCTTAAATAAAGTATGTATGTAAAACTCTCATGTTTTGTACGCGCGCGCGCACATGTGCGCGCGCTGATGACGCAAAAATCGTGCGCAGTAGGAATGCGCAATGCAAAACCCGGGAATCACCTTAAGGAGGCTCGAAAGGGTTTTTCGTTGATGCAGTGTTTGTGAAACGATGGAAGATTACAAAGAAGGATGTTTAATGGTGTGGGTAAACTATATGTCTCCTTGCAACTCTATTTTTGGGCTATACTTTAAGGGTACTTGTGACGTCATATCAGTTACCATGGCAACGCACGAGGTCCCCAAAAGCGTCCTCTAAATTTCAGTTTTTGTAAATTATCTGAGAAACTAATTCGGTGACTTACCATTTTTATTTCTTTGTTGGAAAGTTCCCTAAATTCTTCAACTTTTCAGACAGTATGGAAAAATTTTATCTAGTAGAATTAAATATATTTAAAGAAAACGCGTTTTATGGCTTACAGAAAATTCCACTAGATAATTTTCCCCGAAACTTTTTTATCTGAAGTGCCATCGCGAATGGTGCGTGTATGCAAAAAATCAAGATAGGTCACCGAGCGAACTTTCGAGCTAAAAACAAATGTTTTCCGCAGCTTTTATTTCCGGTTCGCGCGATTTTACGCAGCATTAACTTCCGGTGTGCTGATTTTAATACTGATTCAGCTGACGCGTGCATCTTAGTTATGGCGTGTGTAGATTGCGCGCGCGCGTGCAGCTAAAAACCCTTTCGAGCCTCCTTAAGGTGACTCCCGAGTAAAAGAACCCGCCATAGATTTCCGATGAAGCTTGGTATGGTGTCATTACAGTACAAGGAGATGTTAAAAACGTTATAAAAAGAGGGGGTCACCGTGCTTGTTTTCATACCACGGTGCTGACAAATATGGTTATTTTGGTGACTTTTGGTTATCTCAGTGCGCAACAAATTAGCTCGATTATTTTTCAATGCGCGTGTTATATCACACAGAGTTCGACTTTCTTTGATTGCCTATTCATCTACGTCCCAGAAAAAATGGCTTCAAATACCCTGCATTATTAATTGATATTTTTATCCTTTAATGGAAGCATAATTTGGACTAATTACTTTGTTGGGCCCGTTACGTCTCTATCTGTAGCATTTATTTCATTGGCCAAAAAAGTAGCCATAGATTTCTGCCAAATTTTTTCTCAGTTATTGCCTGATTTCATACCGTGAGGGACTAGGTACGAGTCTGTTAATTATGGGATTAGCAACTATTGATCCCCATAGTCAGAAAGAGCACACCGAGATTCATAAAATCCCCAAGTTTGGTGTTAATCAGGCTAGTCTTGACTGAGATACAGGCATTTAAAAACGTAAAAAAATTACAAAGAAATGTATGGAAAACCGGCCAAATCCGGACTTTTGTCCGCGTTTGTCCGGTTTTCCATACATTTCTTTGTAAATTTTTTACGTTTTTAAATGCCTGTATCTCAGTCAAGACTAGCCTGATTAACACCAAACTTGGGGATTTTATGAATCTCGGTGTGCTCTTTCTGACTATGGGGATCAATAGTTGCTAATCCCATAATTAGCAGACTCGTACCTAGTCCCTCACGGTATGAAATCAGGCAATTGCGGATATTGTTCTCATTGAATTTATAAAATAAAAAGTGGGTGTCACCGTGCTTGTTTAAGAGAAAAGGAGCTTTTATCTCGCTATCGAGCATAGTTTGAGGGAAATCTCCTATGTTTTGTACGCGCGCGCGCTCATGTGCGCGCGCTGATGACGCAAAAATCGTGCGCAGTAGGAATGCGCAATGCAAAACTCGGGAAGGCGGGAAGATGAGAGGAGACCCTTGGAACCAGCTTGTGGTGGAATAGCGACAATTGGCGACAATTCGTTATAGCGTAAATGGTGAAGGACCTTGATGATTGGTAAGCTCCAATGGCGCGACATGAAGAACTTTCTTTTCGCTCGCGCCTCAGCCGTTTGTTTTCAAAGGATGAGTTCTTCAGCTGAGTCTGTAGTTCAGTACATATCTCCAGCTCCTGGCGAATTTTCAGCATATAGAAAATTACCGGGGAAATCTCCAGGGGTTATTTTTTTGCCGGGGCTGATGTCCAACATGGAGGGTACGAAAGCGCTGGCTCTGGAGCGGTACTGTAGAAGCATTGGACATTCATACGTGAGATTCGACTACAGGGGTCATGGCATGTCTAGTGGAACAAGCCAAGATTGTACCATTGGAATGAGGAAAGCTGATGTGCTGGCAATTCTTGACAAAGTAGCAAAAGGTAAGCTGCATGGCTTCCGAATTCTACCCTCCCTTCCTCTCTTGGACATTGAAGGGTCTGAAGGAGATACTGGGAGATACAAGCAAGCGAGCGAACGAACCTGCGCCTTGGGTGAGAAAAAAAATGGGAAGAGGGTGAGCCAAAAAAAAAGAGTAGAGGGGGAGGGGGTAAGCCCAAAAAAGAGTAGGGGTAGGGGAGAAGAATTCATTTTCTGCCTCCCCCCCCATGCTCATTATCTTTTTGGGAGCAATTGCAGAATACCTGGCCACTCACCCTCCATAAATCTACTGATCCCAGGGTTAACACATAAACGCCCCTTTGCTCCGCAGTCCTGCACTCCCAAAGTTGAATAACATTTACTGTCAAGACCAGTAAAACTATTACATCACACATGTAAATGTGCTGCTGTACCCTTTCAACAATAAATTAAATTACTTTATACAATGAGAAAATTAATGCCCGTGCTCTGATTGGTCAATAAGCTATGGTTTATTGTGCCGGTAAACCCATGGAAAAATCGAAGAATACGTAAATCACTCGCCTACGGCTTGTGATTTACAAATTCTCCTTGTGTTCTACCAACATCCCGCATGGTCTATCAGCCTTTATATAATAACCAAATCAATGTGCACGCTCTGATTGGTCAATCAGCTATGGTTTATTGTGCTGGTAAACCAACGGAAAAATCGCGCATCTTCTGAATTATTATATAAAAGCAATAGACAACAAGTTTCTGTGGTTTATAGGCTGATAAACCACTTGGGATGTTGGTAGAACACTCGAAGAATTCGTAAATCACTTGCCTGCGGCTTGTTATTTACAAATTCTTCTCGTGTTCTATCAACATCCCACGTGGTTTATCAGCCTATAAACCATAGAAACTTGTGGTCTATTGCTTAAATAAACCATAGAAACTTGTGGTCTATTGCTTAAACATACCACACAAGTGAACAGTACTTTTTGTGTACTCTGATTGGCTAGCTTGGAGGTGATTAGCCAAGTACTATTCACCTTTGAGCCACTGAAGAAAAACAAAATGGCTTTTGTCGGTATATTGTCACAAGTAAAGTTACTTTTTGGTCCGCTAGTTATTCAGCTTGTGTCAGTGGTATATACTAAAAGTAAAACAGTAGTGTCAGTGAAAATGGTGGATATTTACCTCCATTTTGGTGACTAATTATTATTTCTGATGTGAAGTATATGAAATAATTCATATTTGAACTGTGGTTGTAGTTGCAAGTGAAGAATGATCATCGCAGTTAATTTTCCAATTTAAGCAATTGGAAAGTAGAAGCCTGAAAAAAATCAGGGCTTCAACGGGATTCGAATCCCGTACTTCACATCATTTCATTCCTCACGGGAGATATGAACTCAATAAATTGACCTTGCTCCCAATGTGTGGCTTCATAGCTCAGTTGGTAGAGCATCGCACCGGTATTGCGGAGGTCACAGGTTCGAATTCCGTTGAAGCCCTGGTTTTTTTCAGGCTTCTACTTTCCAATTGCTTAAATTGGAAAATTAACTGCGATGATCATTCTTCACTTGCAATTATTAATATTTCTGATTGCCAAAGACCATGTGATACATTTGATCATTTTGAAATTATATTTTGCCATTAGTCTACTTACTGTACATCAGTTTTGGGTACTTTCCTATTTTTGAAGCACCATAGGTGACTAAACATATACACCTTAAGAGTATTAAAAGGTTATCATACACAGTATGAAGGCAATTGACCTTTCAGAAGTGACATTACTTCGCTTTTCAATAACATGTGGACTTAAAGAAAAATTTGACGGTTGACCAACCAAATTATGCGCTTTTTGCTGCCGTCAATCAAATGTTCAGCAGGTCTTCCCAGCTTACGACTACTGCTGAGCATTATTTCGTTGTCTGAACTGTGCTCAACGATTTCATTGCCGTGCGCTCAGCACGAGTTGGAGGCTGGGTGGAGCCGCTGAACATTTGATTGACGGTAGCAAATTTTGTTGGTTGAGCTTTGAATTTTAGAGTCCGCATATTATTGAAAGGTGCAGTAATAGTGGGTTAAAAGTGTAATGCTTGTTTGGTTATGATTGTCAAACTGAGATATATGTTTTGAGCAAACAAAATGAGTTAATTTTAAATGACATAATGTTATCCATAAACTGAAAGCTTCATGTTAAGCATGATTTTTTTACTGGACTCTTGGCAAATGTTGCACTGACTTCCTGACAGATGCCTTTATAGCCTGCAAGCAGGCTCACCTTTGAGTCAGGTGCGCGATGGATAAAGAGCAAAGCGATCTCGCAGGAAGGAGTCTGGTGAGGAGGTGCTACTTTCTCATCTTCTTCTTGTGGCTTCGCCACTCGATTTCGCACTCGCCATTATGCTGCGCACGCTTGCATGTGCTCCAACATGAGCCTGCTCGCAGGCTAATGCTTTTACTGTGTTACATATGTAGGTCCACAAATCCTGGTTGGCTCAAGTCTTGGAGGGTGGATTATGCTTCTAGTTGCCATGACAAAACCTGATCAGATAAAGGGTCTTGTTGGGATAGCTAGCGCTGTGGACTTTTTGTCACGTCGTTATGATAATCTCCCAGATGCTATAAAGATAGAGGTAGAGTCTACAGGGAAATGGATCATACCTACAGAGCACAGTGAAGAACCATATGTGTTAGATTTAAAGGTTATTGAAGAGGCACGACAGTACATTTTAAAAGAGAATGAATTATACCCCATCCATTGCCCTGTTCGTCTTATACATGGCATGAAAGACAATGATGTACCATACCAGGTTTCACTTGATCTGGTCAACCAGATTGAAAGTAATGATGTTCATGTAACACTCATTAAAGATGGAGGTCATAGACTCTCTGATGTGGGTAATCTTCAGTTTATAACGAGGACATTGGGAAATTTGATTGATAAAGTGAAGCATGGTGAACAGTGTTCTCTTTAATTATTAAAAAAAATTAATTATTAAATTGAAATAAACTAAATTCTGTTCTCTTTCTCTTACTGTTGCACGAAGTTACTGGAAGTGTGCACTTCATCAAAGTTCTTTGTGATTGTAGATAGTCATTGCACTACACTTCCCCTTTGTTCTCAGTGGGCTAGACATTTTTTAGTCCAAGCTTGACTTTTGGGCAGTTAACTTCTCACAGATCAGATTACAGTCCAGTGCAAGTTTCACCTAGCTTAGATCAATATTACAACAATTAATAATAAGAAATAGATAAATTAACATGGTGAATAAGAGATATATAAAACAACATTCATAGAACCTTTTCTTTAATTGGGTTGTGAACAATCTGAATACAACAAATAGCTTACAAACACAAACTGGTTCTTTTGTTTTACTTGGAATATTAATCTAGAGCCCCCTTTTCCTTTTAGCACCCTGTTGCTACAACTGCAATCTTTTTGGGTATGTAAGATATACAAATTATAAAGAGATGGATGCATGTTTCAAACATGAAACTTACTTTTGCTATGTTACAATAAAACATATCTTGACCACTTCTCATAATGAGCAGTACCATCTGGTCTGTTACACTCTTGTCAGTGCTAGTATAGATTATGTTAGCACCAGGCTTTTAGCCAAATGAACAGGCTAAATGGATGCCCACTTTTCAAATCCTGGTTAGCACAATGTGACCATGATACTATTGTTCAGGAATTGTGGATTGGGTCAGCTTGGGAGTCCTGTTTTGTAGCAATCGTTATTGTTATTACCGAGTGTTGCCCGGGTCGCACTAGAGCCAATTTCATTTACATAAAATATTTCCAATTAACAACAACAACAACAAAATTGTATTAAAAATTAGAAATATAAGTTTTTACATTAGTTCCCCCCCCCCACAAATAGCATATAAACTAATCGAGGCAGGGAGATCTAAAGACATTTTACAAATACACCATCAAACACGCTAACCTGGACTAGCTGAACAAAGCTTTTTTTGCTGCAGCTGTAATTTTATCCATACATGTTTTAAGAAAAATGACAGTTTTACCAGACATGTTTGAAGAAATTATATGTAAGTTGAATGGTTAAGAAAATAAAGTTGTTTTCTTTACCAAAATTTGGAAGCCTCGAAGACAGCACTTCGGCTTCTTTGAAGATTGGCAGTGCAATCGCACTGGGGGTCACACTTACTTAATGGCACTTAGTGACAGATTTATTACTTATGCAAACAAAATTGGCTTTAGTGCAACTCCGGCCTAAAAACAGAGTAGAAGACTCACTTTATTGTAATCTGAATACAGGCATCTGTGATGCTGAAGTTACATCAAATATTATTTTGCAATGCCTTTGTTAAACTGGATTTCTTTTCCCAAGGATAATAGTCAGGGAGCAAGGGGTCTTTGTGCCAAGGCAGTCCACACCTCCCCTTTATTTGCCACTTGATTTCCCACTACTGTGGAACCCCGCTATAACGAAGTGTCACGGTACTGAAACATATGTTCGTTATAGCGAGGTCTTCGTTGTAGCGAAGACCCCATTATAACAAATTATCTGGTTAACAACAAAAATATTTGTTATAGCGGGGTAACCAAGCTGAACAATGGGATATACACCACGCACAACATTCTACAGACTTGTGCGTGAACAGCTACATTTAAATAAAGCAAAGCTTTGAAGGTCAAAATTTCCCTATCTTGACCACTAGGAGTCGTGTTTGGCTTATCAACCATTTGTATCATCATGTCATTTTTACTGACTGCGAGTGACAGGACAAAATATTTGTTATAGCAGGGTAAATTGTGTGTTGGGACCATCAAAATCAATTCGTTATAGTGGGGTTTGTTATAGCCGGGTTTGTTTCCATATATTTTACTGTAATTCTGCAGGGCTTTCAAATGTTGTTCGTTATAACGGGGTCTTCCTTATAGCGGGGTCCCACTGTATTTTAGGAGCTTTTCAATTTGACAAGTGGAGACACGGTGGCCTGATCGTTACTGCACTCACCTCTGGATCACATACACACATGTGCATACATGGTTCATTTGGTAAAGCAGGTTAAAAAATAGGCAAGACATCAAGTCCTGATGCAGGCTTGCACTATGTAAAATGATTAATCAGTGATGATGCACATGTAGATAATAGATTGAAAATGGGAAAATAATGACAATTGAAATAAATAAATATAATAATAACAAAACTTGTTAGCAATAAATAATTAAAATATTTAAAGTCTAAAGATTTGTTGGAGATGTTGCAGGAAGCTTTTATTAGCAAAACTGGTAGACTTTATAATATTCTTATTACTCTTATCTCAGATCAAGTATCCAGGGTGAAGCCCTGGCTGTGGACATTGTGTTGTGTTCTTGGAAAAGATATTCTTCTATAGCATAGTCTCCCTCCACTCAGGTGTATAAATTACATGCTGGAAATCCTGCAATGGACTTGCATCCCCTTCCAGGGAAGAGTAGAAATACTCTTAGTTGCTTGGTCAATCATGCTATAGACCTTTCCCACATTCCTACAAACAATGGCACCGAGTCGAGGTTGGTGTGGACAAAAATACAGTAAATGTATGAAAATTTCAACTCCCAACCTCGCTCTGGTGCTATTGTTGGCATGCAGTGGAATGTGGGAAAGGTCTATTGAAACTGGATATAAGGGCCAGCCTGACAAGCCACTTGGTTCAAAATGCAGACTTTACCCTTACATCAATCTGACAAAAAAAAAAGAAAATATAGCTGGGAAACAAAAACTGCCTTTATTACCAACCATAAAAAACAAATGAGCCACTTAATGCTACTTTGACATTTTCTCAAAATTAATGTATTGTTTATGTCTATCAAAGTGTTCAGTCTGTATGCTGTTGATGCTGGGATCCGCACACAGTGAGAATAGCAACATCTTCCAACCTGTTCTTACATATATGCTTGTCAACATCATGTCAGAGTATACACAAGGCTTAAAATGAACACTGTCATTCCTCTTGTTCATGTCTTGGGTCATACCATGTTTCTTTCTTTTTA
>JAHPZR010021900.1:0-5000 GCA_019787425.1 Platygyra sinensis
ACGGTATTTAGGCCTACATTCAACGGAACAATAGATAACGTTTTTATTAGGTATTAAACAAGCTTTTCATTTCTTCCCAAACATTTATTACACGTTTACACGGCAATATCCACCGCTTGGAGGTCAACTGTGTCGTACATCTACCTACGGGAGGTACTTTCGCAAACATTTAGTGATTTACCGTGACAAGGTACATTTCACTTCAATTTCTACCAGAAAACAGAGATAATCACCATTTTTATATAAACTAGCAATATCTGATATAGTTCCAAGCTTTTAACCTCTTCCAACAAAGTGATTATAGTAATAACCAAGCAATATCCACCTACTGGAGGTCAAATGTTTCGTACATCTACCTACAGGAGGTACTTTCGCAAACATTTATACAAGGTACATTTCGTACATTTTGTACTTGCAAAACAGATCATCGCTATTTTTCTATAAACTAACAATATCTGATATAGTTTCAAGGTTTTACCCTTCTTCCAACACCGTGATTATATTAGTAACCTAGCAGGAGCCACCTACTGGAGGTCAACCGTTTCGCACATCTACCTACGGGAGGTACTGCTCCAAACATTTTTATAGGATACGGTTAATATATTTACTACCTGAAAACACGGATAACCTGCAAATCCTTTTAAACTAGCTACATCTGATGTTATTCACAGCGTTTAACCTTAGCTTAATTACATTACGACCATTTAGAAAACAGCCCCAGGAAAATACCCACACTTATTGGTTAAAAATCGTGTTTCTATTTAAACAGTACAGTGTTTCTGTTTATCTAGTTTAGCCATCAAATCACTCAGTCTATTAGTATATGCGTGTTTTACTATTTCCTTTTCTTTTTTACTACGCATTTTAAATTAGAGCGCTGTTCTTGTCCTTCCCCTGTTGGCAGTCATACATAGCTGTCCCCAACAGCATAAAGGGAACACCGTCAAACTCTACCCTTCGTTCTTTGACTGGTTGTGGTTCTTCCCAGAAGATTTTCAGAGACTCTCCGCGAGCATCTGAAAAAAGGGAAATAAGTTAGGTGTTCATGTGGCAACACTATTGCTTTGCGAATTGAAAGCTGTTAAAACTGTGCTGTTCAGGTCGTCCACGGTGGTCGACCTATAGAAGGTGTCTGGGGAAGCCTGCCCTCCCCCCTCCCCGGCAAATCCCTTTTAGGCCTATGAAAGGGCCGAACTTAGACGGAAGTCTGGATTTGCCACCAGTCAAACACGGTTTACCACCGTTTTCGTTGATATGCGACTTTGGAAAACAAAACACCCGCGGAAACGTTTCCAAAACTTCCGTCATCGAGTCTTGCGTGTTATCGACAGGTCGGATCGAAATCCACCAATCACAGACACTAGTGTGACCTTCAGCACCCAGACCTTCTTTACGTCATGCTAGCGGGCTGTGATTGGTGGATTTCGATCCGATCTGTCGATAACATGTATGATTGTCGGAAATTTTGGAAACGTTTCCTCGGGTGTTTTGTTTCCGAAAGTCGCGTATCAACGAAAACGGTGGTAATTAGTGGCCGTCGTGACGTGACATTTTCTTTGCATTTTCAAGTCAGGAAATAATGTCACATTCCCAGCTCAGTCTTTTTCCGGTCTTTTTAGTTCCGTAAAACTGGCAACTGAACTGTGTGGAAGAAAAAAAATTACCCAACCCGTGAAAACTACCAAAGGGACCTGAAAGAATTCGGAATCGCTCTTCGTGACGGCAAGCATGTATATATACGTAATTTTTAACCTCGCCGGTACTCGGGTCATACTGTGTAGTGTCAGATACAAGCTAGCTAAAATACAAAATCCTCCGTAATTGCCTTACTTTTTCGACCAAAATCCTCCGGAGCTTTGAATAAAGCATACTTTGTCGTCGTGTCCAATTCGTGATCGCTTATTATTCTTTGAACTTTCTCGTAACTAGGCATAGCCGTAATTTTCCGAAAAAAAAAATCGAACTTTGCCGCCATTTTCACACAGCAAACGAGACAGGACAACATTCCGGTTAATGATTAATTTACTTTAATATCAACATCCGGTGACATCGTGTCATCGTCGTAAGGGTTCGTTACGCAACATCCGACGATGACCTCCCGTAGCTCGATGTTAAATTTTTCGACCAAACGAAATATCTCGTGATTTGTTTCACACTAAGGCCTACCTAACCTGAGAATATGGGCAGAATTTAATTTTTGACCGTTGCCGCGATATGTTTCACCATTATGAACATTCACTCTTAAAGGGTTAAATTTTGTGAAAACCTTAGTAACATTTGAAATTATTTAGGCAACAGACCCACTTCTACAAAATATGACTGAGATCGTTTGCCTCCGTTGACTCACCTTCGATATTTTTAACGGTAAATCCCTGTAGACCGTGCTCAATTATATGTTTATATAAAGGCAATAAACTGCAAGGCTGATACTACGTGAAAAACGTTTCGAGACAGCAACATGACCAGAACCGATAAAGCAGGATCGCAACTGTGGACAGCTGTTTCGCTCTTGTTGGAGCTCGTCAGCACAGTGTAGCGAAGATATGTAACGCCAGCCAAGAGCCAACGCACATAAATTGCAAATGACCGTTCACCATATCAAATTCCGAACTTTGAACTCACTTGCGCTCCGAAACACGCGTTGCCACATATGTGGCAACGCGTGTTTCGGAGCGCAAGTGAGTATCAGCCAAGTAGTATCAGCCTTGCAGTTTATTGCCTTTATATACACATATTTTTTTGGCTGATCAGATCTCTTGTAGATCCTACGTTGGCAGCGTTTATCGTATGCGGTCCCTTGCAGTTTATAGTCTCTCAATTATACGGTACAATTTTTCGAAATCAGGGTAGTTTTCCACACGCTTTATCTCTGAAACGAAGACGGTGACCCCCAATTTTTTTTGCATTTCTGGCACAAGTAACTCATTATCTGCCTGCAGTAAAAATTTAAAAAAATTCCGTCGACTGGAAAATTTTCGCGCGAACGTCCTTAAAAGAAGAAATGGCGACCACGTTTGGAGAAGGATAGTCAGTTGACACCCATCTCTGTCAATGGTAAGTATCAATTTCTTTGCAGTCTACCGAACTTCAGAACAACCTCATGGCTTTAGTACCGGTGTCAAACGCTAATTCAGGAACCATCTAAGACGCTCAAGTTCGTAGCGGTTATTTTTTCGGGAGTGAGGCTTTCTTCACGAAAGTGGCGTTTCTTTGTCAAACTTTGTCCTGAATTAGTCAACGCGTACTCGTGTTTAACAGTTCACCGCACGTGGGTCTGTTCCTTACCCAATTTCTATCCGTTCTATTTTCAGGGTTTGTCAGCAAGACAGGAGGAGATCAACAGGATCAAAGCAGGGAGGATGAAGGCAATCCCGTTACTGATGTAATATCGTTTTAAAATTTGGTTAAATCGAAATCTTTCCGATAAGAAACTGAAGAAATGGTAGTCTTGCAATTAGAAAGTTATAATCGAGGTCTAAAATCATTTTGATTGTTTAACGTGTTACTCGTTTTCTCGTCTGGAATATTGACATTTCAGTGACATTCGGGGACAAAAAAAAAATTTCACTTCGGTAGTAAATGTTAAATAATTACTTCTGCCATTTTTGTCGGAATGGTTTCAACCGCTTTTGAGTTATCATCTGTTACATGTTTTCAAATTTTGGAGAATTTTGTTTCTTGGATCGAGCGATCATCACTTTGGCTAAATTAAATTTTATTATCGGTCGGTATTGCGTGCTTTCGACTAAATTTGTCTTGTAACATTCGTTCTTTTTTCCTTCAAAATTCCAAATTGTTTAACAGTCACTCAACTCTCCTAAGTTTGAAAACGTGTACCAAGGAGACTACTTTTAAAAAGCATTTTAAGGTGGCGCTACATGTTAAAATCAAACCGTGATAGCTACCGTGATCATGTCAGTAAACAAAGTTCTCCAAAGTTTTTTTTTATCTATTTTGCGCTTTGCAGTCAAATACACATGAACATTTTCAGAATTTCCTTTCTCCTAAAAAGGTTTCTGAGCTTCTACAAAAAACAAAATGCTATTAATTTGATGTGAATCTTGAAACAGCAATTTCCTTCCTCAATAGTTACAAATGATCCAATTCGTCTGAGAATGATGAGGTTTGAAGTTAATAAAAATTTTAAAGAGCTCAGTACAAGTAGCAAAATATCTGCATGTCGTTTCTTTGTACGTTAGTTGAAATTTTGAAACACTTCGACCTTTTCCAGGAATCGTCAACGATTCGTTTGTAAATTTCAATTTGTTCGCAACTTCTTCAAGTTAATTTTGAGTATTTGAAACGTTTGTTGACATGCATAATCAGACTTATTGAACGTTTCTCGCTTCGCTCGTGTTTATTTATTCGCCTTTTAGGCCTGGAATTATGGTAAAATATAAAATTAGACAAAGGTTCTTACCTGTAGGATAATTGTGATTCTCTGAGTATAATACGTAGCACCAGCGATTCAGATTGCATTCTTTCACGGCTAGTCACCAGGTCATCACGGTTTAAAGATCATTAATATGCAAATCAGCACCGCATATAAAGGCATCTTAATCCCTGGTGCTACGCATTATACTCAGAGAATCACAATTATCCTACAGGTAAGAACCTTTGTCTAATTTTATATTCTCTTTCGTATAATGCTCCACCCTGCGGGATTCAGATTGCATAATTCAAAGCAGACTCCCCAGCGCAATATATAGCACCAAAAAATGAATGCTTCTCCAAAGAGCACTTTATTCGTGTAACAGAAACACAGCATCAATCTGTAAGACTACAATGTGAGAACAGCCTGGGCAAACTGGCCAACAGAAGTTGTTTCCCTTTGATAGAACTTGGCAAAAGTGCCAGCGTTCATCCAGTCAGCTGCCTTTAAGATAATATCTAAGGGTACTCCCAAACTGACAGCCTTCGAAGTCGAACTGCTCCTCTAAAACTGTGACCTTTAAAAATACTAGTATCAATTCCTGCCAACGACAAAACAGCTTTAAGCC
>JAHPZR010021900.1:10000-17500 GCA_019787425.1 Platygyra sinensis
AATCCAATCCTAAACAATATAATAGGGGCTTATCTTTAAGAAGCAAACATAAGCCAACCCTTATAGTGACAAACAAAAACAGAACTTGGCCACTTCGACAAGACTTTTCTGAAGAAAGAAATAGGAAGGCTTACACAATCACAGGGTTCCTAACACTAAATTAGAGGACGAATAAAATATAGACATAGAACGCATCTTCTGTTTAGTGCCAGCCATTTTTATTTTTAAATTCACGATCAATGATGTTGATTACAGATTCACGATTATTGATGCTGATTACAGGGTTTGACAAGGCCGAAAGAATACGGAAATGCTCGAGGCATCTGCTAACGCATCGAGAGTTCAGAGCTGTTTTGGAAAAATTCAGGGCTGCAAACCTCGCACCAGATGACCGCGTATCATACTTTCTGTAATTTGATATGATCTTGCATTGAGAGTCCCTTGTGAGACACTAACGACGTACTAACGTGCAATGGCGTTGCTTACTACGGCCCGACTACTGAAAGAATATCTACTTTATCACCAGTTTGTGAAAGGGTTGAACTCTTATCAACTGAACTTACCGAAGGCAAAGAATAATGAAAAAAGAACTGCGATTGCGGAGATCACAGCACGAAACATCTTGATTCCTCTCTCTTCGGTAACTTTCACTGTCAAACTCCCCTGATATCCAATTGACCAGTTGAATTCAGCAACTAATTATAAAAGACAACCGTAGGCAAGGTCTTTACTAGGACAGAAATATCCGGTTAACGAACATGGGTTATAGGACGAAAGATACAAGCGACGCAGTACAAAAACAACCCTTAAGGAACAAGCAAAATTGTCAAAATGACAAATTTCATTTTAAGTTGATACTTTACACTCACCACAGATAAGTTTTCTTCTTACGATGTTTTTGTTTTTCTTTCTTGACTTAAAAAATCTATCTGTACGAGCACCTGTATATATATTTTAGTTTGTGACCTTGATTCACCCATTATTAGCTCTTCCTTATCACGTTTTTACAGAAGAGAATATATTTAATTATATAACATCTGAAAACCATACGTGAGAATGTTTTTCTCTCATAATCCGTTCACGCATCAATGTCGTTACAGTCTGGAGCTGGCGAAACGAGGTTAAGACCCCCTTTTAACCCTTCCTTCAATAACACATTTGCTCGCTCAGCTGAAGGAAGTGATTTCAGTCCACTGCCAGTGACGTTTCTTTGCAACCGCAAAACGTATACAGTTAAAATTTAAATTTCTTCTTCTTCAGAGAATGTTGTTTTTTCTTTATTTTTTTTCCATAGAATTGTGAGAGTACATTAAATGCTCCTGTGTTTTTCTCGTTTAAGAAATGTTTAGTCCGCGTCTAAAGGTCTCAAATTTTCTTCCTCCGTTAGTAATAGGATAGACTAGAAGTCCCTCTTTCGCTAAGACCATCGAGCGAGACCGTATATAAACCACAAACATGCGTCTCGTCCCCTGGAGTTCACGCGGCTATTGTTTCTTCCTGTTTACTTTCGGGCCACGCATAAGGGACTAAGCGAAATAGGGACTACTCCCAGTCAAGGAATACAACAACAACTTTATTTGTACCCAACATTATACGATACTAATAAACAAAATAAATTAACAACAATATAGAAGAGTACTAGCTGCCTCAAATAACCATAGGGGCTTGAAGAAAAGGGCATCTCAGTATACTTAAGTGATTTATCTAAAGTAATATTGATTTGGGTCAGATATAACATACACATACACACGCACGTACCACACACGCATTCATTCAAGGTCATACAAACAAGGTGAAGGAAGCTAGGAATATCAGAGTAAAAAACAACGGAAGGCTAGAAGAATTATTAAAACGTTTTAGAGGAGGAAGCTTTATGTCATCACATAAATCATTCCAGACTTAAGCAGCCTGAAATATTATGTTGAAAATTCCATAATTGGAATAGCATAAGTCATTTTGTTAGATAATCTAGAACTATAATTAAGTAACAACCTGAATAAGACGCGTACCGATTTTTGTGTTCTGGAGTGGATTATCGTGTGACAGCTGCTAGGCGGGGAGAACATGCAAAGACTGTCTTGACAGTAGGTTATTAGAGGCCTTAGTTTCCTCAGTTCCAGAATTGTGAAAAATCGTTTGCACTCAGTTAGGCTGAATAGCACTCCGGTTAGCCTAAAAAACACTCCGGTTAGCCTGAATAGCGCTCCGGTTAGCCTGTTTACGGTTAGCTTTCAATAATGCTTAGGGAACACTCTATATATACTTAAAAAATCCCGGAAAGTGCCGACTGGTTGCGGTGGCGCAGTGGTATTATAATCGCTTGCAATGGTTCTGTCCCGAGTTCGATTCTTCTTGGGGGCATCTGCCACCTGTCTGGTACGTTGCGGTGGCGCAGTGGTATTATAATCGCTTGCAATGGTTCTGTCCCGAGTTCGATTTTTCTTGGGGGCACCTGCCACCTGTCTGGTATGTTGCGGTGGCGCAGTGGTATTATAATCGCTGGCAATGGTTCTGTCCCGAGTTCGATTCTTCTTGGGGCCACCTGCCACCTGCCACCTGCTGTCTGGTACGTTGCGGTGGCGTAGCGGTATTATAATCGCTTGCCATGCATGCTTCTGTCCCGAATGCAATTCTTCTTGGGGCCGCCAGTCACATTTCCTTCTTACCTTGTTTTGCTTCATAAAAATGTTCAACGGTTTCACTGCTGGTCATTTATTCTATTTAAAACCTTGACCGACTGCCGCTCATATAGCCACAGCGGATAAATAAGTAAATAGTAATATATGAAAACGCTAAATATACCAATTTTTAAAAATAATTAGTAGATATAATAAAATGTGAGGCGAGTTCTCTCTTCAATAAGAAGGTAAATCGCAACATTCTTCTGACAATACTTCCTTCAGCTGAGCGACTGAAGAAATATGTTATTGAAGGAAGAGTTGAAAGGGGTCTTAACCTTATTAATCGCCAGCTCTAAAATAGATCATGACATTGCTGCGTAAACAGATTACGAGAGAGCAACATTCTCACGTATGTTTCGGCTTTCAGATGTTGATATAATTAACCATATCCTGGTTTGCTTCTGTGGAAACGTAATCAGGAAGAGCTAATAATGGGTGAAACAAGGTCACAAACTAATATATATATATATACAGGTGCTCGTACAGATAGATTTTTCAAGTCAAGAAAGAAGAACGAAACTATCGTAAGAAGAAAACTTGTCTGTGGTGAGTGTAAAGTATCAGCTTAAAATGAAATTTGTCATTTTGACAATTTTGCTTGTTCCTTAAGGGTTGTTTTTGTACTGCGTCGCTTGTATCTTTCGTCCTATAACCCATGTACGTTAACCGGATATTTTCGTCCTAGTAAAGACCCTGCCTACACGGTTGTCGTTTAGTTGCTGAATTCAATTGGTCAGTTGGATATCAGTGGAGTTTAGCCACTTCACAGTGAAAGCTACCGAAGAGAGAGGAATCAAGATGTTTCGTGCTGTGATCTCCGCCATCGTAGTTCTATATTCATTATTCTTTGCCTTCGGTAAGTTCATTTGATAAGAGCTCAACCCTAGTGCACGTCATAGTTCACCACTAAATTTTCTCCGATTCTTATCGGTTTAAGTCGATCACGTGTCGCGCCAGAGTTCATCCGCGGATAGACACCATCAGTCCACGTGCCCGTGCGAGAAAACGATATCCGGATGGATAGTAGCCCTCCGTGAAAATTTTTCTGTAAACAAGGCTAGGGGGCTTATGGAAAATAAAAAATTGACATTGCATTAAGTGGGCCTACTTTTCATTTGATTTAACTTGAACGGCTTAAAAATTTTTAATTTTTTAACTGGCGCGCGGAAGGACATTTAGTGGTGAACAACAAAGACAAATATTTGTTTTCAGAACATCAAATTTCCGCGGGGCAAATTTCGCACTACGCGAAATTTTGTTTGTTTTGCAAAAAAATCTGTCAACGCGACGCGATTTCTAGTGCGAACGATTTTTTGCACCCACCAAAATTTTTACAAGCGCTACGAAACTTCAAAGATTCCGTCGACTAGCTTTGGAGGCTGTAAAAATTTTGTCAGGCGAGAAAATCCTTTGTTCCTTGACATCCATCCGTCATTGGGTCATCAAATTTGAAACATATGGATTACGAAGCGAACGTGACCGTATGACTTCCCGCGAGTGTTCTCTCTCGGAACATATTAAGAGCCTCAGTAAATCGTGGAATGAATCTCTACCCGTTCGCATATTTCTTCTGAACAAGATCTCAGGAAAATGGCGCTGGAGAAATATCAAGTGCGGGTGAAAACGACGGTGTCTTCGCAGCTGAATTAAAACCTCCATATTCCTTAACACGCGTAGCAATCAAAACTATAACTAATTGTTGATTTAGCAAGAACAGGTTCTGCATGAAAAGCAAAAGGCAATAAAGTGCCATAAAAAATTTCGGGGAGCATTTTATATTCACAAATCCGACCGGAAACTTCGCGCGAAACAGACACCGACACACATTTCACGGCATCTTGATGTAAATTGATCAAGTGAACTGTCACTAAAAAAATTTCGTATCTTCATGTGCGAACAGGGTTGCGAAAACAAAAAATTGGTGATTACAAAATTTTCGGTTTTTTTGCAAGCGCGAAATTCAAATTTTCGTCTTAGTGCGAACAGGGCCATAGTTAAGATCCTCGACAGAAACACTATTGTTTATTTAGTGTCTCTCAAGGGACCCTCAAGATCACATCAAATTACAGATCGTATGATACGTGGTCATCTCAGGTCCGAGGTTTGCAGCCGAGATTTTTTCCAAAACAGCTCTGAACTCTCGATGCATTAGCAGATGCCCCGAACATTTCCGAATTCTTTCGGCCTTGTCAAACTCCCTGTAATCAGCAAAATTGTGAATTTAAAAATTAAAAATAGCTGGCACGAAACAAAAGATGCGTTAAATGTCTATATTTTATTCGTCCTTTAATTTAGTGTTAGGAACCCTGTGATTGTGTACGTAAGCCTTCCCATTTCTTTGTTCTGAAAAGTCTTGTCGAAGTGGCCAAGTTCTGTTCTGTTTTTGTTTGCCACTACATGTTTAAGCGATGGCTCATGTTTGTTTCTTCAATTGTTTGTCAGATAAGCCCCTATTATGTTGTTTAGGATTGTATTGTTTTGCACATCAACAAAGAATATTTGTTAATACCTTTTTCATTCACTCAAAAAGATGCCATTACTGAAGAGTCCTTGGAGCTAAGGATGTTTGATCACGACTTTCGACTCTCGTCTTCTCAGATGACTAAAATGTTAAAGGAAGCAGACCTTGAAGGTCATGGCTACCTAAAGGAAGTTATTTCAAGTTTAAAACAAATGACGGGGAGTGACGAACCGGCAAGGTACGAAAGAACCCACCTGTACTACAAGATTGTGAGCTGTTCGCAGACGCAGGAGATTTACCAAGAAATATACCATTTGTTGCCAGGTAAATAATTTTACAAACAGAAGCTGATCGCAAGTTTAACTTATCTGCCTATTGTCTTGAGCAAATTCTACTTTATGTCTCGTGACTGTAATTACTTCAAACTGGCCCAGCCGAGATTAAAATGAATCTAGTCATTTGTTCTGACACACATACTGGCAAATACTGCTTCCGTCGGTCAAAATTAATGAGTTCGCTTTATTTGTGTCCTTTTTTTAAGACCATATTACAAGCCTAAATAGGTTTGCAGGAAAGGAATTGGTTTCATTTATCATTACGAGTAAATTACGTAGATTTTCTTCTCTTTCAACTCTTGACCTGAAAATTTCAACTACGTTTAATTTGACATCAAATATCATATGGAGCATAAAACTACCTGATTCCTCAGTGGCTCCAACTTTCTTCCATTTTTTACAGTATCTATGTCCCAAACGTCAGTGTTTTCGATCGTCAAGGTCCTTCTCAGTCTTCCCAAGAGATCCAGTTAAGTTCCCTCCTCTCCGAATTTTTACTGTTTGAGGAATTCAGGACTCCTCCAGCTGTAAAGTTTGAATGATGTGCAGCTGTCATAAAATTTCAGTCAATTTTTGCTTTGCCTTTCCTTTCATGCTTGCCTTTTCCGCCACAAGAATTATGATTTGCGATTCCTTTGAGTCTCTTCGCAAACCTCTAGGTAAATCAACGCGAATTGAAATAAAAATTACATATGATTGTGTAGGATACGTAAGACGTCTTAACGGCGAATATTTGAACCTGTTCTAGGTGTCTTTGGATCGGATATTGTCATGAAGTATGAAAAAGAAGTCAAATACAGTCATCTGGACAACATGCAACTTTGTCAAGCAGGAGTGGAAGTTCATTTTAAGGATGATAGGTGCTATGAGAATGGAGAAATCTCTAGATGCCGTCAGAAACGCAGGCCGAGTAATAATTCGAAATGCTTTATTTGCTTTAGAACCCGGGGCTTAAACTGACCTAACTAACCAAAAGATGCCGGTGGTGGATTAGATATGCCGGAGTCGGATATGTCTTATTACTTCACTTTACTTAACTTAACTTTACTTTAAGAAATTTCCAGTTCATTTCGAATTACAAGCGTATTTCAGTCTCGACTTTTGATCGCAAAGACTAAGTGATAGTAAAGATTGTATGAAACTAATATAATGTCGATCGGTTTTGTGAATAAGTAATTATTTGCTCTTGGCAACCATTGTTATACAGTCGAAGGTTTAAAACAATAGCTCACTCGCTCAAGCGCGCCATTTTCAAACGCGAATCCAACCAGCAGTTTTCAAACTTGAAAGGATAGTGGTTCCCGATGACCAATTTGTATACTTTTAACAGATTCTTGTCAAGGGAAGATCAATTTTTCATAAACCGTGCGTAGGTTTTCTGAAATCAGTATACTTTTTTAGAAATTTGCTTTCGAAAACGGCCTCCATACAAAAAAAGGCCATTTTCCCCTTATTTTCAAGTGCAAAAGGATAGACCATCCATTTAATCAATCTTTTTTATTTTAGTCTCAAAATATAGCTACAACATTCCTCTTCAAAATGCCGCGCGTAGGTTTTTAGGTTACTCGTTTTTTAAAATATGGAAGCGAGTTTTATCAACGCTACTAGGCCAATTTTGGCCCTTTCTTCTCTTATTCGGGGCTTTTCAGAGCGCGTAGTTGCGCTTCGCTGAGCATGAATAATTAATGAATGTCAGAGCATTCTGCCCTATGCAGAACTTTAGCGGTATAATTAGATGTAGTTATTTATCGCTTATCGATCGAGTCTAAACATTTCTAAATAGTAAAACTTAGCTTCTCTTGGCATATAAAAATAAATTAAAATCTCTAGAACGGTTAAATTCACGTTATCAAGTAGTTATCAAAATCAGTCAGAAAAATAGGTAAGAGCACTTAACTTGAATAAAAGAATCCAAAGTGGACTGATATTCCTCTGGTGTCTTCAGTCTTAAGGTGAATCTTTCATTCATCGACATAGGAATAAGTACAACTTCGTAGCTTCCGGCGGCTATTCTTTAGTGTTA
>JAHPZR010021900.1:27500-35721 GCA_019787425.1 Platygyra sinensis
TTACAGCACCGTCAGACTAAATAACTGCTCATTTACGTAATGCTACGATACAAAAACAGTGTCCTTCTGCTCGATTTTGGTCGTTACTCAATGTCATGTTCATCAGGTTTCCCAATGATCTTTGGCTCTGTGACAAGTAAAACATCGGGAACTTCACATTTCTGCAGTTCAAACACCAGCAAATCATTATGTTAATTTCTTCAAACGAATGATCTCTTGTTCAAATATTAACGCTATAGATTTTTCAAACATAACACAGTACATAAGATGAAGTACGAAAAGGATAACAAAAACTAGCCAGAACACTGACAGTTTCATAGGACTACAATCATACTGTGTACTGTGAATGATTCAATATAAAGGTCACACGGATGAGTACAAGTTGCTTTTTCACTAAGAACCTGGGTAGCCTAGTTTCACAGTAAACACCATTTATATAAGAACATTTGCAGGCTAACTCGAAAAATCTAGGTTCTTATACGCGGATTTTTGCTGTATCAATTGCAAAACGTTAACCGTGAAGTACGTCTTCCCTTCCCGACTTGTGTGTCATTGAGAATGTGTGTCAATGAAAATTGTATACTTCCTCATTAAAGAATTGAAAAAAAAGTAATTGTTCTTGGAAAATCCTCTCTCTTTTTTTGAACTTATCATATAGATTACTCTTACTAGCGAAAATAAGTTTTTAATTGAAAACTACTTGGTTTGTAAATTAAACACTGAGCCGATTAGAATCTCTCGAAACGTTACTTCAGGGTCTGACTAAATCATCTCGGAGTAATAATGAATCACAGCTCTTTTCAGTAAGTCATTTACAGCTTGAAAGCTTTCGACATTCGCAGATTCTTGACCAGTAACACTAAAGAATAGCCGCCGGAAGCTACGAAGTTGTACTTATTCCTATGTCGATGAATGAAAGATTCACCTTAAGACTGAAGACACCAGAGGAATATCAGTCCACTTTGGATTCTTTTATTCAAGTTAAGTGCTCTTACCTATTTTTCTGACTGATTTTGATAACTACTTGATAACGTGAATTTAACCGTTCTAGAGATTTTAATTTATTTTTATATGCCAAGAGAAGCTAAGTTTTACTATTTAGAAATGTTTAGACTCGATCGATAAGCGATAAATAACTACATCTAATTATACCGCTAAAGTTCTGCATAGGGCAGAATGCTCTGACATTCATTAATTATTCATGCTCAGCGAAGCGCAACTACGCGCTCTGAAAAGCCCCGAATAAGAGAAGAAAGGGCCAAAATTGGCCTAGTAGCGTTGATAAAACTCGCTTCCATATTTTAAAAAACGAGTAACCTAAAAACCTACGCGCGGCATTTTGAAGAGGAATGTTGTAGCTATATTTTGAGACTAAAATAAAAAAGATTGATTAAATGGATGGTCTATCCTTTTGCACTTGAAAATAAGGGGAAAATGGCCTTTTTTTGTATGGAGGCCGTTTTCGAAAGCAAATTTCTAAAAAAGTATACTGATTTCAGAAAACCTACGCACGGTTTATGAAAAATTGATCTTCCCTTGACAAGAATCTGTTAAAAGTATACAAATTGGTCATCGGGAACCACTATCCTTTCAAGTTTGAAAACTGCTGGTTGGATTCGCGTTTGAAAATGGCGCGCTTGAGCGAGTGAGCTATTGTTTTAAACCTTCGACTGTATAACAATGGTTGCCAAGAGCAAATAATTACTTATTCACAAAACCGATCGACATTATATTAGTTTCATACAATCTTTACTATCACTTAGTCTTTGCGATCAAAAGTCGAGACTGAAATACGCTTGTAATTCGAAATGAACTGGAAATTTCTTAAAGTAAAGTTAAGTTAAGTAAAGTGAAGTAATAAGACATATCCGACTCCGGCATATCTAATCCACCACCGGCATCTTTTGGTTAGTTAGGTCAGTTTAAGCCCCGGGTTCTAAAGCAAATAAAGCATTTCGAATTATTACTCGGCCTGCGTTTCTGACGGCATCTAGAGATTTCTCCATTCTCATAGCACCTATCATCCTTAAAATGAACTTCCACTCCTGCTTGACAAAGTTGCATGTTGTCCAGATGACTGTATTTGACTTCTTTTTCATACTTCATGACAATATCCGATCCAAAGACACCTAGAACAGGTTCAAATATTCGCCGTTAAGACGTCTTACGTATCCTACACAATCATATGTAATTTTTATTTCAATTCGCGTTGATTTACCTAGAGGTTTGCGAAGAGACTCAAAGGAATCGCAAATCATAATTCTTGTGGCGGAAAAGGCAAGCATGAAAGGAAAGGCAAAGCAAAAATTGACTGAAATTTTATGACAGCTGCACATCATTCAAACTTTACAGCTGGAGGAGTCCTGAATTCCTCAAACAGTAAAAATTCGGAGAGGAGGGAACTTAACTGGATCTCTTGGGAAGACTGAGAAGGACCTTGACGATCGAAAACACTGACGTTTGGGACATAGATACTGTAAAAAATGGAAGAAAGTTGGAGCCACTGAGGAATCAGGTAGTTTTATGCTCCATATGATATTTGATGTCAAATTAAACGTAGTTGAAATTTTCAGGTCAAGAGTTGAAAGAGAAGAAAATCTACGTAATTTACTCGTAATGATAAATGAAACCAATTCCTTTCCTGCAAACCTATTTAGGCTTGTAATATGGTCTTAAAAAAAGGACACAAATAAAGCGAACTCATTAATTTTGACCGACGGAAGCAGTATTTGCCAGTATGTGTGTCAGAACAAATGACTAGATTCATTTTAATCTCGGCTGGGCCAGTTTGAAGTAATTACAGTCACGAGACATAAAGTAGAATTTGCTCAAGACAATAGGCAGATAAGTTAAACTTGCGATCAGCTTCTGTTTGTAAAATTATTTACCTGGCAACAAATGGTATATTTCTTGGTAAATCTCCTGCGTCTGCGAACAGCTCACAATCTTGTAGTACAGGTGGGTTCTTTCGTACCTTGCCGGTTCGTCACTCCCCGTCATTTGTTTTAAACTTGAAATAACTTCCTTTAGGTAGCCATGACCTTCAAGGTCTGCTTCCTTTAACATTTTAGTCATCTGAGAAGACGAGAGTCGAAAGTCGTGATCAAACATCCTTAGCTCCAAGGACTCTTCAGTAATGGCATCTTTTTGAGTGAATGAAAAAGGTATTAACAAATATTCTTTGTTGATGTGCAAAACAATACAATCCTAAACAACATAATAGGGGCTTATCTGACAAACAATTGAAGAAACAAACATGAGCCATCGCTTAAACATGTAGTGGCAAACAAAAACAGAACAGAACTTGGCCACTTCGACAAGACTTTTCAGAACAAAGAAATGGGAAGGCTTACGTACACAATCACAGGGTTCCTAACACTAAATTAAAGGACGAATAAAATATAGACATTTAACGCATCTTTTGTTTCGTGCCAGCTATTTTTAATTTTTAAATTCACAATTTTGCTGATTACAGGGAGTTTGACAAGGCCGAAAGAATTCGGAAATGTTCGGGGCATCTGCTAATGCATCGAGAGTTCAGAGCTGTTTTGGAAAAAATCTCGGCTGCAAACCTCGGACCTGAGATGACCACGTATCATACGATCTGTAATTTGATGTGATCTTGAGGGTCCCTTGAGAGACACTAAATAAACAATAGTGTTTCTGTCGAGGATCTTAACTATGGCCCTGTTCGCACTAAGACGAAAATTTGAATTTCGCGCTTGCAAAAAAACCGAAAATTTTGTAATCACCAATTTTTTGTTTTCGCAACCCTGTTCGCACATGAAGATACGAAATTTTTTTAGTGACAGTTCACTTGATCAATTTACATCAAGATGCCGTGAAATGTGTGTCGGTGTCTGTTTCGCGCGAAGTTTCCGGTCGGATTTGTGAATATAAAATGCTCCCCGAAATTTTTTATGGCACTTTATTGCCTTTTGCTTTTCATGCAGAACCTGTTCTTGCTAAATCAACAATTAGTTATAGTTTTGATTGCTACGCGTGTTAAGGAATATGGAGGTTTTAATTCAGCTGCGAAGACACCGTCGTTTTCACCCGCACTTGATATTTCTCCAGCGCCATTTTCCTGAGATCTTGTTCAGAAGAAATATGCGAACGGGTAGAGATTCATTCCACGATTTACTGAGGCTCTTAATATGTTCCGAGAGAGAACACTCGCGGGAAGTCATACGGTCACGTTCGCTTCGTAATCCATATGTTTCAAATTTGATGACCCAATGACGGATGGATGTCAAGGAACAAAGGATTTTCTCGCCTGACAAAATTTTTACAGCCTCCAAAGCTAGTCGACGGAATCTTTGAAGTTTCGTAGCGCTTGTAAAAATTTTGGTGGGTGCAAAAAATCGTTCGCACTAGAAATCGCGTCGCGTTGACAGATTTTTTTGCAAAACAAACAAAATTTCGCGTAGTGCGAAATTTGCCCCGCGGAAATTTGATGTTCTGAAAACAAATATTTGTCTTTGTTGTTCACCACTAAATGTCCTTCCGCGCGCCAGTTAAAAAATTAAAAATTTTTAAGCCGTTCAAGTTAAATCAAATGAAAAGTAGGCCCACTTAATGCAATGTCAATTTTTTATTTTCCATAAGCCCCCTAGCCTTGTTTACAGAAAAATTTTCACGGAGGGCTACTATCCATCCGGATATCGTTTTCTCGCACGGGCACGTGGACTGATGGTGTCTATCCGCGGATGAACTCTGGCGCGACACGTGATCGACTTAAACCGATAAGAATCGGAGAAAATTTAGTGGTGAACTATGACGTGCACTAGGGTTGAGCTCTTATCAAATGAACTTACCGAAGGCAAAGAATAATGAATATAGAACTACGATGGCGGAGATCACAGCACGAAACATCTTGATTCCTCTCTCTTCGGTAGCTTTCACTGTGAAGTGGCTAAACTCCACTGATATCCAACTGACCAATTGAATTCAGCAACTAAACGACAACCGTGTAGGCAGGGTCTTTACTAGGACGAAAATATCCGGTTAACGTACATGGGTTATAGGACGAAAGATACAAGCGACGCAGTACAAAAACAACCCTTAAGGAACAAGCAAAATTGTCAAAATGACAAATTTCATTTTAAGCTGATACTTTACACTCACCACAGACAAGTTTTCTTCTTACGATAGTTTCGTTCTTCTTTCTTGACTTGAAAAATCTATCTGTACGAGCACCTGTATATATATATATATTAGTTTGTGACCTTGTTTCACCCATTATTAGCTCTTCCTGATTACGTTTCCACAGAAGCAAACCAGGATATGGTTAATTATATCAACATCTGAAAGCCGAAACATACGTGAGAATGTTGCTCTCTCGTAATCTGTTTACGCAGCAATGTCATGATCTATTTTAGAGCTGGCGATTAATAAGGTTAAGACCCCTTTCAACTCTTCCTTCAATAACATATTTCTTCAGTCGCTCAGCTGAAGGAAGTATTGTCAGAAGAATGTTGCGATTTACCTTCTTATTGAAGAGAGAACTCGCCTCACATTTTATTATATCTACTAATTATTTTTAAAAATTGGTATATTTAGCGTTTTCATATATTACTATTTACTTATTTATCCGCTGTGGCTATATGAGCGGCAGTCGGTCAAGGTTTTAAATAGAATAAATGACCAGCAGTGAAACCGTTGAACATTTTTATGAAGCAAAACAAGGTAAGAAGGAAATGTGACTGGCGGCCCCAAGAAGAATTGCATTCGGGACAGAAGCATGCATGGCAAGCGATTATAATACCGCTACGCCACCGCAACGTACCAGACAGCAGGTGGCAGGTGGCAGGTGGCCCCAAGAAGAATCGAACTCGGGACAGAACCATTGCCAGCGATTATAATACCACTGCGCCACCGCAACATACCAGACAGGTGGCAGGTGCCCCCAAGAAAAATCGAACTCGGGACAGAACCATTGCAAGCGATTATAATACCACTGCGCCACCGCAACGTACCAGACAGGTGGCAGATGCCCCCAAGAAGAATCGAACTCGGGACAGAACCATTGCAAGCGATTATAATACCACTGCGCCACCGCAACCAGTCGGCACTTTCCGGGATTTTTTAAGTATATATAGAGTGTTCCCTAAGCATTATTGAAAGCTAACCGTAAACAGGCTAACCGGAGCGCTATTCAGGCTAACCGGAGTGTTTTTTAGGCTAACCGGAGTGCTATTCAGCCTAACTGAGTGCAAACGATTTTTCACAATTCTGGAACTGAGGAAACTAAGGCCTCTAATAACCTACTGTCAAGACAGTCTTTGCATGTTCTCCCCGCCTAGCAGCTGTCACACGATAATCCACTCCAGAACACAAAAATCGGTACGCGTCTTATTCAGGTTGTTACTTAATTATAGTTCTAGATTATCTAACAAAATGACTTATGCTATTCCAATTATGGAATTTTCAACATAATATTTCAGGCTGCTTAAGTCTGGAATGATTTATGTGATGACATAAAGCTTCCTCCTCTAAAACGTTTTAAAATGCCAATCAAAACGAATTTCTATAGTTAAAATAAATTATTAATTGACGGGAGTTCGATTGAAAGAGGAACACGGACAATTCCTGAAAATTCCGGAACATCATTCAATCAATTATTCAATGATTACTGACCTTTGGTGGTTCCTTGATTTTGCCAGATAAGAAGAAATGGTTTAATTACCGAAAATCATTTTAGACTAGTACCAGGGAAAGATAAAATATGACCACGTGCCACATTCCTGAGTACTTCCTTTACAAGGCGTAGCTGGTTCTGGAGAAGAAATAAAATAATAACTGTAGAGCTAGGGTGTGGGCTAGTAAGACTCTCGGCCTCGTAGTAATGGAAATAAAAGTGAAAGGTTTTTTTTAGGCAATACTCAGTTTTGAAGTAGTAACGGACCAATTATTTCACAGTCCAAAGAGGGTGGAAATGGGATTAGGCCCTTTGCAGCTAAGCCATCACGTGACCTACTTTTCATAAAATTATGGGCTGCGACTTTAAGAATGCCAGAAATGGAAAAAGCGTGTCGAAAACATCAAAACGGCCAGTTTGAAGCCCCTGGCATTAAAAAATGAGATTTTATTGCGGTTTGAATTTTAAAAAAATTAAGAAGATTTGTATAGGAAATCGGTCTGTTCGAGAAACAATTAGGGATTAATTGTACGCGTGAACAGATCGGACTTTTTAGTAATTTCCACGAGTGGCTGCCGCAGCAACGAGTGGAAATTAGAAAAAGTCCGATCTGTTCACAAGTACAATTAATCCCTAATTGTTTCGAGAAAGAAGACCGATTTCCTTTTAATAATACGGCAACCGTGAATACAAGCTTCTGGCTGACGTCTTTTTACTATTGAGGGATGCTAGAATGAAGCAACGGTGTAATAAAATATGTTAGTTAAGTCTTTAAGTTTCTCAACAATTTGCGCCAAAGTTCTCCATACGATATTATTTTTCTTTCGAAAACGAGCCACATAGACGGAAAGTTCCAAGTTTGTAACATTAAGTTCAATTTCATTGGCTTTGAAGCTGTCAAAACTCTGAACGCATGAGTGACTTTTTGATGAATAATCAACATGTACAGGAAAGAAAATGCACGTCGAAACCAGTCGAGACGGTATCAAAAGCGTTTTATTTATTGACAAAACTTGCGTGAAATCGTTTTAAGAAAAGTTTACAGCCTTAATTTAAACTATGGCATGGAGCTAAAGATTCAAGGACGAGTTCATTCGGGAAAACTGAGGATAACTGTGCAAAGACAAGAGAAGTTGAAATGGGAAGACTAGTTCAAAGTGACCGGTGTGTTCGTCACGAAGTTTGTAAGTTTTTAAGATTTTCAAACCATGGACTTAAATTGCTTTGCTTGGTCGGCGGCTCATGAATTCTTCAGAAACGCCAGCTGCACATTTTTGTTACTAGTCGCCTCCATTCTTGGAACGACCATCCTTCCTTGAATTAGATATTCTCATCTTCGTAGGGCTTGACTCGGCAAACAGACATATAGTCGCGGCCATTTTCATTCTTTGCAGACTTGAAACGTTCATTGCGCGAGTTGTAGTCTTCTTGCCTTCCTCTTAAACCAAAATGTTGAGTCACTAAGTACCAAGTTGTGTTTAGTCGACAAGCCGATCCCGACTCTGGCTCGCAGCTGCCGTCTTTCTTCTTTAACTACTTTAATTCGGTGTAGAAATCTCCGAGAACCTCTTCAAGATGCTC
>JAHPZR010021901.1:0-11985 GCA_019787425.1 Platygyra sinensis
CATGAAGAAAATTGTCTCCGACTGGATGAAAAATAGGATAATGCAAGGCATTTTTTGGAAATTTATTTCTGAATTGCAACTCTTTGGGGGATTTAGTAAAGTAAAAAAATCACATAAGTATATTCACAATAACCAAACGCCAACACTGATAGTTTTCAACTAGGTGACAACCAAGGTGTTAGACAAACCAATCAGAATTAAGAAATTTTACTGACAAGACTATAGGGAAATTTAAACTGCAGCTTAATTAACCCCTTATGGTCAAAACATGAAGTCAAGTCCACACATAAGATGCAGAAAAATTAAGTAATTTGTAAACTGAGAGTTCTTAACATAGGCGTATATACATTTCCTTAACCTCCTGAAAATGCCACTTGCATTATTTTATCATCCTCCTGAAGAAGATTTAGGCAGTAAAGCTTTATTAAAGCAAATTGCTCATTGAAATACATGTACAGTTCACAAGTGTGCAAGATCTCATTTGAAATCAGAATTAGAGATTGGAAAGATTTCCGTATAACCCCATACATTTATTATGCATGCAGAATCATTAATTATGTATGCGCTCTTTTGTTTTTGAAGACAATAGCAACTCCCTAAGGTATTGAATATATACATTGATAAGTACTACTTACCGTATGAATAAAAGAGGATTTGATTGCGCGCTGTCGCGGGCTATCGCGCGCTGCGTTTTCGCCGATTCTCTTCTTTTTCTTTCTCCGTTCTTCTCTTCTCATTTACTAGGCTCCTTACGCATTTTTTTTCCTTTTTCTCTTGTACCCTATCAGTTCTCGAACCACTTACCCCTAGCATACCTCTCGCCTACCAGTCTCTCTTCTACACCACTACACTACGAGGTTCAATTGAGAATTACCCCTCCCAAAATAATTTATATTTTACCCGAGTTGTTCGCATTCCCAAAAATTTGCATGACAATTTACTTATTCAAGTGTTTAACGCATGTTGCACGCTGCACGAAAACATGCATCGCATTTGTGGGTCCCTGGTGAATTAATGGGGAGGGAATGATTTATTTCCTTCGACTTCAGTAGTACTGTTAGTTAGGTACACATCAATGTCTCAATGAATTCTGCAAAATTTTGGCGGATCACGACCAGTGCATACAGTAGTGCAAGGAACACAACCCGCTGGCGTCGTCAATTAAGTGTCCGCGAGAAAATTTTAGCAATGCATGGAGGTGGAGACGACGAGCTTCATCGCGAGATGGATACGAATCGCGATGTTCGAGAAGAAACTGCAATGGCATGGCATTAATGCGCACTGAAAATACGTGGACGGGAGTCAAAGTTTTCCTGGTACAGGAACATCCAAAGATCTCTACGAAAGCTATCTACGGGAATAGTTGTGGCGTCAGCACTATGGAGACGATCCTTTTTGAAACATCATCAAGCACAACACCGACTTATATGCGTGTACGCAAAGATGCGTAAAATGTTCCTGTATGCACTGTTCGTGATCTAATCGCCACTTCATGAGGGAAAGAAACAAAATACACAGCTTCAACGCATGGGACTAAATCAAGGGGCTAAAACGCGGAATGACAAGATGAAGGTAAGCAAGAATTTTATTTCTCTTCGATATCATTTGCAAAATTAGTAAAATAGTAGCTGACCCGATCAACAGTTTATAGCTAACCGCAAGCAGCCTTTGCTTAGGCCTAAAACACTATATTATACGCATTTTTGAACTAGCGCAATGGTCGAAATCGCTATTATTATAAGCAGTTTTAAGCCTGCGTTCTGTTTAAAAACACGGTAAATGCGTCCTAAATTGTGATATTACGTTTCCGTTTTGCTTACTTTAGATTTTAATTTGGAAAATTTTTTCTAAGTCCCCAAGAAATCGTTTCGTTTTTCAGTATTTTTATGGAAAATTCGGAGGAAAAAAAACTAAGTCTAAAAGTATGCGACACTTAGAAAAAAAATTGATAAAATGTAGAGTTATGCAAAGCGAATAAGTCTCAAAGGAGCACTATTGTTTACGCTATTGTTTAGTTAAACAAAGAACTGTATGCATAATAAATGTATGGGTTATACGGAAATCTTGCTTAGAGATTTAATACCAAATGAATGCAAAAATTTCCAATGCATAATTTTTGCATTTGCAGTCAGACCAAAATTCCCTGACTGTTGCTGAAAGTGTCCACAAAACTCTCCATAAGTCATTTCTTGAATTGATTCCAAATTTTATTTGGTGTCTACCAGGTTGACATGCATGGAATGATATACATGTATAATGATATATAGCATGTAAAGTAGTTTTCTTTTCGATGCTTTATGAAACATGACCTCTGATAATTGTCGTGACATCTGAGAAATTTGATCAATGCACTAGAGCTATATATATGTTGACAAGAAAACTCATAAAAAATATGCGTTTTAGAAAGTGTTTTGGTGATAAAACAGGTGCCAATTGATATCTTCGACTTGGTCTTTTTTTCCTAGGGAATTTAACCAAAGGATAACTGCTTCTAAAACAGCTAAACATCTCATTAATTTTTCACCTAATTTAAATTTTTTGTCCTTTTAACAACGCAATTTACTTTCGAGTATAATCTTTCTTATTGACGAAGCTACTGTGTTTTTATTGCATATTTGCCCACGTATTAAAAAAATGCGTTCTCTAAATAACCCAGCTCGTGTGATGTGAATCGCAAAAACTAATGAAAATGAAATACCAATGGTAACCTTTCTTTCAAACCAAACAAAAGTGTAAAACCTTCCCGCACTTTCAATAATGGAAATAATGAAATTTTACCAGCATCTTGTATCATTATTTTGTATTAATGAATTTAAAAAGTACAAACCTCTTACCTTTTCCGCTTCAAACCTATTAATTTTTCCCCAGTACCACGGGCAATTTGTGATGGAAACGATATCGCTGATAAGAAAATACTCCAACTTATGCTGCGCTGCTTTCAAACGAGCCTTTTCCTTCCTTTTTCGGTGAAATTCCTCGAAGCTCATAGCATTCGGTCTTCGGTCGTCAGTTGGAGAGTCATCTGACGGTGGAGTTGGTGACGGCGGTCTTGAAGGCACTGTATTCGCTCGATCGCGACCTTCATCAACCTGGGAGGTTGAATCGTCCTGTCGAAACCCCCATGAGAACGAAAATCTCTTTCTTCTCGCATCCTGTACTCCCAGTTCATCGTTTCCGGGCCTGAAGCTAAGCAGACTCAGAGGTCTTCTTCGCCGAGCTTGCTGTGGTCTTGTCCTGCGTTTGATAGCTTCCAACTCGGCCGCTCGCCGGACTCGTTTCGCCTCTTGTAGACAACGTGCATAGTAGCTAAGACCATTCTTGTCTCGGTCACTTCTTTGATTCTTATCAGAGGGACGCTTTCCAGACTCCTTGGCACTTTTCCGACGACTAACTTGCTTAGCTAACCAACGAAAGCTGCGGGAACGAACCTCAGGGTCCAAATCGCTCAAGTTCGGACAACTTTTCACGTCAGATGAATTTCGGCCAGTTTGCTCCTCTTGAAAATCTGAAGCACAGCTACATGCAACAGACGATGTGCTTTTCACGTCCTCAGGAACGAAGTCTTCAGAATCGCTAAGAACAACTCTGAGTAGATCTCGGTCAATCTCTTCATTTTCCCTTCCTTCTCTGTCGTTTTGTCGACGGCGACTTCGATGGCGCGACCAAGGCCGACCACCACCTTCAGCCATTATTCACTTATGACACTAAACGTTCCATACGCATCGAAACATTTTAGTTTACGAGTTTTAAACTGAACTTGTAAGAGATTTCCGAACGTAGACAAACATCTGTTGCAGGCTAAATCTCGATGGTTATTTTGTTACCGTCGGGTTCTCTCGTTCCCAGGCTTCGCGCTTTTTTCCGAATAGCGAAACATTTGCCGAGATGCCCGGAAATTTTGCGAGTCCTTGCCGAAGACTGTTACGAAGATGAAACAGAAAGATTTATACGTTAGGGAAGTGGTCAAAACTACTACACTCGAACAGGACCCACCAAACCACAAAATAGTTGGTGGTGTCTGCCTGCACCCCCCTTGCTTAACGTCAAAAGATGGTGTCTTTATTGCATAGCCACCCACCATCTATCCAGCAGTAAAAAATTACAGTGAGGTTTAAACCTCACTTTTCTTGTTTGTCTAGTAATGCCGACTCTTGCTAGCTGAATATTCCTGTGTCAACTCAAATTTAAAAGCCAATAAAATGTTGTGGGTAATGTTCGAAGATGGGTGGTGTCTTTGAGAACCCCCCCCTCCTACCCAAAAGGTGGGTCCTGTTTCGAGTATAGTAGTTTTGACCAGTTCCCTAATAACGTTTGAGGCTTTTTCCTTCAGATGAAAGCCGAAACACTTAGTCTTCAATTATAACCCACGCATAATAACGCTTCAGGTCATTTCACGAATTTACGCACGTAAAAAGCAACCCACGTATTTCTTTTCAAGCAAAAGTAGGCAGCTGGACGTGCTAAAACTTCCAGAAACACGCGCTAGGAGACAGAAAATTTACACTTCCTGTTTTAGCAGAACTCTCCTGGTGCTTTGGGACTTTTGGAGTCTTGGGTTTTGTATTTTTTGGGTCCAGTTTTAACCTGATGGGGACTTTGGTGTTTGACAATGTGGTCTCGCCGTCATCATTGTATGTGAAGTTCCAGCTTCTCGATTACAACATTCGCGTTGTTAAAATACCTTTTTTAAATTTCAATGTTTTTCGTTTTTTAAGTGTCCACTTTACCCTCAGACGCGAGCAAGCTAATGGATTTTCATGTAAATTCAATTTGCATCTGTGCGAGACGTCTTTAAATGCCGAACTGATAAAATTAAAATTGTCTGCAATATAAAGTGAGAGAACCTAAAGAAGCCCTGACCAAAATCTTTCACCCCAAAAAATCGCTATAAAAATCTCCAACCGCAAGATGAGTATTTCCAACCTGATACGTGGTCGCCTTCCCGTCATTAATTTATATCCCCCGAGCATCCTCCATTGGCGGTTTGCTTTCAGTTGGTCATTGCATTCTAAAGTGTCTCTTGCACCTGGCAGGCCGATTGCACGATCAAATCACTTCATTTCTATTCCTATTCTTTCTCTTGAACGCAAGAAAGTAAAAAACAGGCGGTTTTGTTGGACTTCGCAGTCAACCTCATTTCCATGAAAAGGTCATGGTATCGAGGTTAGCCCGTAGAAGTACGAATATTAACGGCACTAAATAGAAACAACTTGGAAACAGATCAAACTCAACACAGCTCATTCAATTGTGGGAAAAATATTTATTACTAGACGATTACTGTGGTCGACATTCATTTCATTCATGAAGAGTTTTAAAAATCAAGCTTGACAATCTGTGAAGTCAGCGCAGCATAGTTTCAGCTTTTACCACCCGCGCGCCAAAATCGCTAACGGGTTGCTCCCTTTGGCGACGTCGAGCGAGTAAAAAAGTGTTATTTCTTCGAATCTACGTTGTTTTCCCTCAGGAATGTTTCTCCTTCGTTTGTTTTCAAATCCCAGTTTATTGCTGTCGAGTTTGTGAGGGCAGTTATGTTCAATATGCCCTATAGCCACGAGAAGAATATTGTGCAAATGTTGATGATACTCGCACGGTTTATTTCATAGTGGGGAAAGCTGTCGGGGCCTTTAGAGCTTCGGCATCCTCGTCTCTCCAGAGGCTTGTGATGGTTTTAACTTCTAAGTAGAAATTGATACCCTAAAAATGGGGGAAAAAACACAAAAAAGTCAATACTATAACCAACTCATAACGTTTCGAGCATCAGCGCTAGGTCAGCGCAAATCTTAGCCTCCAGGGGGGAGGAGGGTGGGCAGAAGAGTAACCTGATGTATCTCCCAACCACCAATATTGGCATCTGACTGCTGCTAACCGTATCCACACGGTTTTCCGTAAATAGGCCCATTGCACGATCCGGTCACATTGTACGGAATAAATTATACTGGGAGGCAAATAAACGCAGTGGGACTTTCCAAGACAAAGGAACTGTACCGGTTTAACCCGACTTTCCTTTGTTTTGGAAAGTCCCACTGCGTTATATTTGCGCCCCAGCATAATTTATTCCGTACCATGTGACCGGATCGTGCAATGGGCCTATTTACGGAAAACCGTGTGGATACGGTTAGCAGCAGTCAGATGCCAATATTGGTGGTTGGGAGATACATCAGGTTACTCTTCTGCCCACCCTCCTCCCCCCTGGAGGCTAAGATTTGCGCTGACCTAGCGCTGATGCTCGAAACGTTATGAGTTGGTTATAGTATTGACTTTTTTGTGTTTTTTCCCCCATTTTTAGGGTATCAATTTCTACTTAGAAGTTAAAACCATCACAAGCCTCTGGAGAGACGAGGATGCCGAAGCTCTAAAGGCCCCGACAGCTTTCCCCACTATGAAATAAACCGTGCGAGTATCATCAACATTTGCACAATATTCTTCTCGTGGCTATAGGGCATATTGAACATAACTGCCCTCACAAACTCGACAGCAATAAACTGGGATTTGAAAACAACGAAGGAGAAACATTCCTGAGGGAAAACAACGTAGATTCGAAGAAATAACACTTTTTTACTCGCTCGACGTCGCCAAAGGGAGCAACCCGTTAGCGATTTTGGCGCGCGGGTGGTAAAAGCTGAAACTATGCTGCGCTGACTTCACAGATTGTCAAGCTTGATTTTTAAAACTCTTCATGAATGAAATGAATGTCGACCACAGTAATCGTCTAGTAATAAATATTTTTCCCACAATTGAATGAGCTGTGTTGAGTTTGATCTGTTTCCAAGTTGTTTCTATTTAGTGCCGTTAATATTCGTACTTCTACGGGCTAACCTCGATACCATGACCTTTTCATGGAAATGAGGTTGACTGCGAAGTCCAACAAAACCGCCTGTTTTTTACTTTCTTGCGTTCAAGAGAAAGAATAGGAATAGAAATGAAGTGATTTGATCGTGCAATCGGCCTGCCAGGTGCAAGAGACACTTTAGAATGCAATGACCAACTGAAAGCAAACCGCCAATGGAGGATGCTCGGGGGATATAAATTAATGACGGGAAGGCGACCACGTATCAGGTTGGAAATACTCATCTTGCGGTTGGAGATTTTTATAGCGATTTTTTGGGGTGAAAGATTTTGGTCAGGGCTTCTTTAGGTTCTCTCACTTTATATTGCAGACAATTTTAATTTTATCAGTTCGGCATTTAAAGACGTCTCGCACAGATGCAAATTGAATTTACATGAAAATCCATTAGCTTGCTCGCGTCTGAGGGTAAAGTGGACACTTAAAAAACGAAAAACATTGAAATTTAAAAAAGGTATTTTAACAACGCGAATGTTGTAATCGAGAAGCTGGAACTTCACATACAATGATGACGGCGAGACCACATTGTCAAACACCAAAGTCCCCATCAGGTTAAAACTGGACCCAAAAAATACAAAACCCAAGACTCCAAAAGTCCAAAGCACCAGGAGAGTTCTGCTAAAACAGGAAGTGTAAATTTTCTGTCTCCTAGCGCGTGTTTCTGGAAGTTTTAGCACGTCCAGCTGCCTACTTTTGCTTGAAAAGAAATACGTGGGTTGCTTTTTACGTGCGTAAATTCGTGAAATGACCTGAAGCGTTATTATGCGTGGGTTATAATTGAAGACTAAGTGTTTCGGCTTTCATCTGAAGGAAAAAGCCTCAAACGTTATTAGGGAACTGGTCAAAACTACTATACTCGAAACAGGACCCACCTTTTGGGTAGGAGGGGGGGTTCTCAAAGACACCACCCATCTTCGAACATTACCCACAACATTTTATTGGCTTTTAAATTTGAGTTGACACAGGAATATTCAGCTAGCAAGAGTCGGCATTACTAGACAAACAAGAAAAGTGAGGTTTAAACCTCACTGTAATTTTTTACTGCTGGATAGATGGTGGGTGGCTATGCAATAAAGACACCATCTTTTGACGTTAAGCAAGGGGGGTGCAGGCAGACACCACCAACTATTTTGTGGTTTGGTGGGTCCTGTTCGAGTGTAGTAGTTTTGACCACTTCCCTAACGTATAAATCTTTCTGTTTCATCTTCGTAACAGTCTTCGGCAAGGACTCGCAAAATTTCCGGGCATCTCGGCAAATGTTTCGCTATTCGGAAAAAAGCGCGAAGCCTGGGAACGAGAGAACCCGACGGTAACAAAATAACCATCGAGATTTAGCCTGCAACAGATGTTTGTCTACGTTCGGAAATCTCTTACAAGTTCAGTTTAAAACTCGTAAACTAAAATGTTTCGATGCGTATGGAACGTTTAGTGTCATAAGTGAATAATGGCTGAAGGTGGTGGTCGGCCTTGGTCGCGCCATCGAAGTCGCCGTCGACAAAACGACAGAGAAGGAAGGGAAAATGAAGAGATTGACCGAGATCTACTCAGAGTTGTTCTTAGCGATTCTGAAGACTTCGTTCCTGAGGACGTGAAAAGCACATCGTCTGTTGCATGTAGCTGTGCTTCAGATTTTCAAGAGGAGCAAACTGGCCGAAATTCATCTGACGTGAAAAGTTGTCCGAACTTGAGCGATTTGGACCCTGAGGTTCGTTCCCGCAGCTTTCGTTGGTTAGCTAAGCAAGTTAGTCGTCGGAAAAGTGCCAAGGAGTCTGGAAAGCGTCCCTCTGATAAGAATCAAAGAAGTGACCGAGACAAGAATGGTCTTAGCTACTATGCACGTTGTCTACAAGAGGCGAAACGAGTCCGGCGAGCGGCCGAGTTGGAAGCTATCAAACGCAGGACAAGACCACAGCAAGCTCGGCGAAGAAGACCTCTGAGTCTGCTTAGCTTCAGGCCCGGAAACGATGAACTGGGAGTACAGGATGCGAGAAGAAAGAGATTTTCGTTCTCATGGGGGTTTCGACAGGACGATTCAACCTCCCAGGTTGATGAAGGTCGCGATCGAGCGAATACAGTGCCTTCAAGACCGCCGTCACCAACTCCACCGTCAGATGACTCTCCAACTGACGACCGAAGACCGAATGCTATGAGCTTCGAGGAATTTCACCGAAAAAGGAAGGAAAAGGCTCGTTTGAAAGCAGCGCAGCATAAGTTGGAGTATTTTTCTTATCAGCGATATCGTTTCCATCACAAATTGCCCGTGGTACTGGGGAAAAATTAATAGGTTTGAAGCGGAAAAGGTAAGAGGTTTTGTACTTTTTAAATTCATTAATACAAAATAATGATACAAGATGCTGGTAAAATTTCATTATTTCCATTATTGAAAGTGCGGAAGGTTTTACACTTTTGTTTGGTTTGAAAGAAAGGTTACCATTGGTATTTCATTTTCATTAGTTTTTGCGATTCACATCACACGAGCTGGGTTATTTAGAGAACGCATTTTTTAATACGTGGGCAAATATGCAATAAAAACACAGTAGCTTCGTCAATAAGAAAGATTATACTCGAAAGTAAATTGCGTTGTAAAAGGACAAAAAATTTAAATTAGGTGAAAAATTAATGAGATGTTTAGCTGTTTTAGAAGCAGTTATCCTTTGGTTAAATTCCCTAGGAAAAAAAGACCAAGTCGAAGATATCAATTGGCACCTGTTTTATCACCAAAACACTTTCTAAAACGCATATTTTTTATGAGTTTTCTTGTCAACATATATATAGCTCTAGTGCATTGATCAAATTTCTCAGATGTCACGACAATTATCAGAGGTCATGTTTCATAAAGCATCGAAAAGAAAACTACTTTACATGCTATATATCATTATACATGTATATCATTCCATGCATGTCAACCTGGTAGACACCAAATAAAATTTGGAATCAATTCAAGAATGACTTATGGAGAGTTTTTGTGGACACTTTCAGCAACAGTCAGGGAATTTTGGTCTGACTGCAAATGCAAAAATTATGCATTGGAAATTTTGCATTCATTTGGTATTAAATCTCTAAGGCAAGATTTCCGTATATCCCCATACATTTATTATGCATACAGTTCTTTGTTTAACTAAACAATAGCGTAAACAATAGCGCTCCTTTGAGACTTATTCGCTTTGCATAACTCTACATTTTATCAATTTTTTTTCTAAGTGTCGCATACTTTTAGACTTAGTTTTTTTTCTCCGAATTTTCCATAAAAATACTGAAAAACGAACGATTTCTTGGGGACTTAGAAAAAATTTTCCAAATTAAAATCTAAAGTACGCAAAACGGAAACGTAATATCACAATTTAGGACGCATTTACCGTGTTTTTAAACAGAACGCAGGCTTAAAACTGCTTATAATAATAGCGATTTCGACCATTGCGCTAGTTCAAAAATGCGTATAATATAGTGTTTTAGGCCTAAGCAAAGGCTGCTTGCGGTTAGCTATAAACTGTTGATCGGGTCAGCTACTATTTTACTAATTTTGCAAATGATATCGAAGAGAAATAAAATTCTTGCTTACCTTCATCTTGTCATTCCGCGTTTTAGCCCCTTTGATTTAGTCCCATGCGTTGAAGCTGTGTATTTTGTTTCTTTCCCTCATGAAGTGGCGATCAGATCACGAACAGTGCATACAGGAACATTTTACGCATCTTCGCGTACTCGCATATAAGTCGGTGATGTGCTTGATGATGTTTCCAAAAGGATCGTCTCCATAATGCTGACGCCACAACCATTCCCGTAGATAGCTTTCGTAGAGATCTTTGGATGTTCCTGTACCAGGAAAACTTTGACTCCCGTCCACGTATTTTCAGTGCACGTTAATGCCATGCCATTGCAGTTTCTTCTCGAACATCGCGATTCGTATCCATCTCGCGATGAAGCTCGTCATCTCCACCTCCATGCATTGCTAAAATGTTCTCGCGGACACTTAATTGACGACGCCAGCGGGTTGTGTTCCTTGCACCACTGTATGCACTGGTCGTGATCCGCCAAAATTTTGCAGAATTCATTGAGACATTGATGTGTACCTAACTAACAGTACTACTGACGTCGAAGGAAATAAATCATTCTCTCCCCCATTAATTCACCAGGGACCCACAAATGCGATGCATGTTTTCGTGCAGCGTGCAACATGCGTTAAACACTTGAATAAGTAAATTGTCATGCAAATTTTTGGGAATGCGAACAACTCGGGTAAAATATAAATTATTTCTGGAGGGGTAATTCTCAATTGAACCTCGTAGTGTAGTGGTGTAGAAGAGAGACTGGTAGGCGAGAGGTATGCTAGAGGTAAGTGGTTCGAGAACTGATAGGGTACAAGAAAAAAGGAAAAAAATGCGTAAGGAGCCTGGTAATGTGAGTAAAAAAGAGAAGAACGGAGATAGAGAAAGAAGAAGAATCGGCGAAAACGCAGCGCGCGATAGCCCGCGACAGCGCGCAATCAAATCCTCTTTTATTCATACGGTAAGTAGTACTTCTCAATGTATATATTCAATACCTTAGGGAGTTGCTATTGTCTTCAAAAACAAAAGATCGCATACATAATTAAGGATTCTGCATGCATAATAAATGTATGGGGTTATACGGAAATCTTTCCAATCTCTAATTCTGATTTCAAATGAGATCTTGCACACTTGTGAACTGTACATGTATTTCAATGAGCAATTTGCTTTAATAAAGCTTTACTGCCTAAATCTTCTTCAGGAGGATGATAAAAATAATGCAAGTGGCATTTTCAGGAGTTAAGGAAATGTATATACGCCTATGTTAAGAACTCTCAGTTTACAAATTACTTAATTTTTCTGCATCTTATGTGTGGACTTGACTTCATGTTTTGACCATAAGGGGTTAATTAAGCTGCAGTTTAAATTTCCCTATAGTCTTGTCAGTAAAATTTCTTAATTCTGATTGGTTTGTCTAACACCTTGGTTGTCACCTAGTTGAAAACTATCAGTGTTGGCGTTTGGTTATTGTGAATATACTTATGTGATTTTTTTACTTTACTAAATCCCCCAAAGAGTTGCAATTCAGAAATAAATTTCCAAAAAATGCCTTGCATTATCCTATTTTTCATCCAGTCGGAGACAATTTTCTTCATGACT
>JAHPZR010021903.1:0-2500 GCA_019787425.1 Platygyra sinensis
ATAAAGACGAGAAATAATTGGAATCGTCATTTGAAGGAAATTTCAGTTAAAATTCTACTAAAATATTTTGATCATTCGCTCTCGATTTCTCTGAGGCGGTTCAGCCTCATCAACTATCACCTCATAGAAATCGAGAGCGAATGATCTAATTGTTAATTGGAGCGGTTTTAAACTGAGTGATGTAAAACCAAAACCAAAGTATTCACCCTAGCTAATCATAAAGGACACAAATAATTCAACGAACCAATCAAAACTCTTAGCACTTGTATCTGACGCACAGCGCGGGAAAACGCGTGCGGGTGAATCACGATTTGTGTTGATTTTGTGATTGGATGAAAAACTGGCGCGAGTTCTCAAGCCAGTTTTCCAGCGTAGTAAATGCAAAACCAATTACTTTTCGACTTTAAATGGAAAACTGGTCTAGTATGTATGTACTTTTCTTACCAAACAGGTCAATGTTTCCAGCTGTTCTCGTGTTGCTGATCACTGCACCCAATATGCCCTAAGCGACTCCACGAAACCGTCCTTCAAGAGCATCCGTAGTCATGATCATGACTTGTTGTGTCGACGTTGCCAAGACCTTAAAGATGTGCTGAGTGATATCAATATGGCAATCCAGAGTAGTCAGTTTGAACAAGAGTATGACAAAGAGGACGCTATGTACACCTTTCAAGAGGCCGTCCGAGCGATTCAGCTCTGGAAGTCGCACCAGCTGCGACTTTTAAATCAAGATGCCGCACGTACTGATGTATGTATGTATGTATGTATGTATGTGTGTGTGTGTGTGTGTGTGTGTGTGTGTCTGTGTGTGTGTGCGTGTGTGGGGTGGGTGGGGATGGTGGGGGGAGGGGGGCTAATTTGCATTAAGTTGTTTAGAACCTTAAGTATCAACTTCAATAGCAAAGCGCGCGAGTGACGTCATGACTCAGACAAGACTCAGACAAACAAACTGGAATGGTGGATGATTTTAAAGATTTCTTTAAGGGCAAAAGCTGGTGTTCATGAAACAAAAACTTCGCCTGCATTCCCAGAGTGTACTTCCGTCAGAACAAGCTTATGTTGACTGAGTCTCGTGGGGAATTCAGTAATTTGCATTCTATTTTTAGACTTCGCGCGCTTCGCTATTCACAATATCAATGTTGTGGTTCAATTTTGTCCCTGGTTCAAATTTTATTTTCTTTGTTTCAAACTCATTATCATTAAATTACCCAAAACAAAACAAAATAAAATTTTAACAAAGGATAAAATTTAACCAGAACATCAACAATGTAATTCAAAGAAAGCCTCCTGTCATTAATTACGCTTAAAATACGTTGTAAATGAGAATCAAACTAAGTTTAAATAATTTTTCCAATAATTTGAATTTCATTTTGAGCTGACTTCAGGCAGGTTCATTGTGGTATCATTATTTCCTGACATGATTTTTTTTTCTTGGGATGATTACTCAAAGTAACTTTAATAGAATGATATTATTTTCCTTTGACTAGCCTTACCTTCATCTGCTACCTTTTGATCTTGCACCTCATCACTTCCAGTCTTTGATTCCAACATTAAGGATTTTGTTCTTTGCTTTGTCTCAGTTGGTGCAGGTACATGTACTTCCAAACACTTATTCTGGCTTAAAATAAGTTCTGTTATGGAGTTCTTTTAAATCTAAGAGTTTGAATTTGGTATATTTCAAGTTAAATAACTTATTACTTCTCTCTTCCCCTCTTACTCATGTATGTTTTTCCCTCCTTATTTTAATACTGATGTTTGAACTGACCAAATGACTTTTAACTCCATGTAAATGTATTTATATAACACCAGGAATGTAATTACTGTACATGTGACTATTTACCCAGAATGTCATGCAGATGTTGTGTAACAGCAGAATGTACAACCAGATGTACATGTATCTGTTGTGACCCAAACAAGTGAACATGTCCCCAGAATGTCACACTCATTTTTTGTAACAGCATTATTACCTTTATAGTTTGATGCAAGCAAGTGTGCATTTCCAAACAATGTCACTCGGTGTGACAGTGGAAAGATGTTAATGTGCAACTATCTTCATAATGCAAACAAGATGCAGAGACATCCCCACAATGATATGCAGATTTTGTATAACTTAGCCTTGGCTATACAAGGCGACACAAATGATTGGAAAACAGCAACAACCAAACAGTATTACTTCCTCCATGTACCATACACAGCCTACAAAAAAATCATTTCCATGAATTTTACTCCTTGCAATGACCTGATTTGTTATATCATTGCTGATAGTAACTGCCATTTATGATCAGCCTTACCCTTGCCTTTTGCTTTTCGATCCTGCCACTATAATCTTGTTTTTTCTTGAGTTACTGGCTTCCTTTAATGCACTTCTATCAGTATCTCCCTCATCCTTATCATCAGTGTCTGATTCCATAACCAAGGCTTTTCTCCCCCATTTCGTCCCTGTTAATGCATGCAGTTCCTCAGACTCTTCATCACTTGTGCTTAAATTATAGGGTCGTTT
>JAHPZR010021903.1:7500-10000 GCA_019787425.1 Platygyra sinensis
TTGATGCATACAGTTCCTCAGACTCTTCATCACTAGTGCTGCTATAGGGTTGCTTCACATTATCTAATAGAGTTTCAAGTGAGTTCATATAAATTATTGGTACAGGTAACTGATATTTTTCCCACTATTGATTTGCTTATAATAATCTTCTTGGCAAATAATGACCAATATTACTTTTTACTGTGCAGACACAATGAAGGAACCATAACAACAGCAATTCATTTACAAGACTTATAATACAATTAAAGGGTAAAGGCAGCCTGTAACAACTACATTGGCTAATTGAAGGCTTCGGTGGAAAAAGGGCGTTAGGTTTTTTACTCAAAAATGAAATTTATCAAAAACGCTCCAAATTTCGCATGCAGTTTTGTTTAGGTGCGTTAGACAATGTTCTGCATGTTTTTTTTTTGCTGAAGTTTGTTTCGTTTTCGAGATATTACGTATGCAAAAAACCCTGTATTTGTTGTCACGTCAGCACGTGACCGCAAAGACGGTAATTTCACTTAAAATCCAGCAAAATATTGATCTTTTGCAACGTGTAACCTCAAAAAGTGTTGACGTCAGGTTAAAACCGTTAAAACTTTTATTTCACGTTAACGTGCGACCGCAAAGACGTTGATTTCACTCAAATTACAGCCAAATGATACTTTCCCGCAATGCGTAAGCTAGACAATGTTGATATCAGGTCATTTACAGAGACTTAAAATTTTGATTTCACATTATCACGCCACCGCAAGGACTTAAACCCTTAGGGTTTTACTTAGGGTTAGGGTTGCCGCTCGAAACTAGGGCTAGCGTTGAAGGGTTACGGAACAAGGTTAGGCTTAGAGTTAACGCTTAGGGCTACCGCTTGAAACTAGGGTTACGGAACAAGGTAAGGCTTAGAGTTAACGCTGAGGGCTACCGCTTGAAAGTAGGGTTACCGCTTAAAACTAGGGTTACCGCTTGAAACTAGGGTTACCGCTTGAAATAGGGTTCCCGCTTGAAACTAGGGTTACGGAACAAGGTTAGGCTTAGAGTTAACGTTTAGTGTTACCGCTTGAAACTAGGGTTAGCGTTGAAGGGTGAGGGTTATTGCCTAGGGTTAGCGTTAGCGCTTCATTGTTAGGGTTAGCGCTTCGGATAACTTTACAAATCCAGCAAGCTGTTCATTTCACCCAGCACGTAAACTCGAAAACGGCGATTTCGGGCCTAAATAGGTTAAAATGTTGATTTCACTTTAAAGCGTCACAGCAAGTATCTCTATTTCATTTTAACTGCCTGCAACGTGTAAGCTTAAAAATGTAGGGCTGACAGATTAACAGATTAACCCTTCTGTGCAACGTACAGGTCTCTCTCCTTAAATCTGCATGGCCCCCGATCCCAGAAGTTTAAAACACTACAAATCATGCCGATTTGAAGTAAAATCAACGCAACCTGGATCACAGATCTATGTTTTGAATCAATCGATCGCTTCTTGTTGGCCATTATTATGTTGGAATAAAAAAGGAAAAAAATACGCTCTGTAATTAGTTAAATATTATTGTGATTTACGGAGTCTTGTCTTGTCTTGTCTTGTCTTGGCTTGTCTTGCCGAACGTGATCGAAATGCATGCCGGGAAGGTTCTGTTACACCTCGTGCGCGGGTAAACATGGAGGATGATGGAAGAAAAAGGAGTTCTCATTTTCCAAACTTTGAAGCTACCAACGCTTGGCAAATGGGCCACAACTCACGACAGGGTTTTATTCTTGGGCAAGAACTGCTCTTGGACTTTGCTGCCTGGATCGACCTGACTTCGAACGCTGATAACTGACTTGCCGCTGATATCAGTTGCGTTGGAAGTTACAGAACACGTTTTGCTTCTTTAAGGCCCCGTTTACACGGGTCCGGACAAATCTTTGCACGGACAAAAACTTGCACGGTTCCACCTTGCGTTTACACGGGACCGGCGGAACTGGACGAATTTTTGAACGGCTAAGTGTGCAAGTTTGTAACCTGAAAAAGCAGGTCGACTTTTTGACCGGCACGGTTCCATATTTGTACGGACTCGTGTAAACACCCGAAATGTGCAACTTTTTGCTCACATAGCACGGTTATGGCCTGGAATCAAATGCCGCAGCTGGTCTAAAATTTGCACGGATCCGTGTAAACACCACTGCAACAGAGTTTGCACGGATCCATGTAAACAGGCTATCCAGGAACAAAATTTGTCCGTGCAAAAATTTGTCCGGACCCGTGTAAACGGGGCCTAAAACGTGCTGATGACTTATGGGTTTATCAAGGCTTTATGATGCCTATCAACCACCAGGCAGGCTACAAGGTACTTAAAAACAATGCTTAAGATATTAGTCGAAAGAGCTGTACTGCATCATGCATCACTTCTGATCTCTTTGCTTTGACGCTCGATCGAAATTCACGTGTTGTCTCACGTCACAATAACCTGTATAAAAAAATCTCTCCAGATTCCCGCTGTATACGCATTTGTTTTTTAAATAGATATCTTCATTTTTGAAAAAAAGA
>JAHPZR010021906.1:2500-5000 GCA_019787425.1 Platygyra sinensis
TAATGTGCATGTGTCTTTCACATTCATTATTTGCAGCGACGTCCTTTCTGACACTTTCGTTACGCTACACTTATTTGGACAAGCAAGGACTAGAAGTGTTGCGTTATCTCCCAAATAACTGCTGCAACAACTACTTATAAAAAGACTGTACTTTAAAACCACATTAACGAGCCCGGAGAGAACATCATACATCATACAAAAAATGCCTCTCCAATAATTTAATACACTCTTACAAAGAAGCACTTTTGATGTTCAACAAAGCAAAGTGAAGACATTTGTTTAGCTATAGATTCTACAGTTGTCAAAAAGTCTTAAACTGTATTTCGGCGCTTTTATTACTTCACAGGAATTCGCAGAGTGTGGCCCCCGCGGCTGCTGATCGTGGTTTTATCAGTCCTTTTCGGTGTGCTGTTCATGCTATGTGTTTGGTTTGTTGTGAAGAAAAAGAAGGCATCTGCGCTGTACAGCAAAAAGCGTAAGTTGCAAATCTTTTACCCCATGAATCTCCAAGGTAATTTTAAGAACAATTAAGACCTCGCCAACGAATATTTTCAGTCAAGAATAAGAATGAAAGATGAGTGATCGATATGCACCATTTGCAAACACATTTTGACGATGTTCATGTATTTCTATGCATGCGGCAGTAAGAGATGTCTTGAAGGGTAAAAGCGTTGATGTTTTGTCTTGAACTCCATAAGAGTTACCAAAATCTGCAAATTGCACCGTTTCAGATAGCTAGGCGAAAACTTGTATTTTTGCGACAGTTCTTACAAGCCTTTTGACGTTTTTGCTGCTTGTTTTTAAGGGACAAACGAGGTATTCCAAAGCCTATGATAGCCGTCGAGGTCTTTGTACAGGGCGAATTTATTATTTTAATTTCTGAGAGTTACTGTTCTACTTAGAATTTAGGCTGTCTTCACGGTCTGCCATGTTTTTGTATTTGCCGTTGTGCGGGGCTTCGCGAAAGCCAATCACAAGCGTTGAATTCAAATTTGTTGCGAGACAAGTTGAAGCTTCAGTGGTAATACGAGCAGCAAAACCAAACTTTGTTGCAGAAAATAGAACTCGAGTCTAATTTGCGCAACATGTTGCCTCAACTTGCAACACTGTATTTTGTAGCGAGACAAGTTGGTCACAAACGTGGTAATACGCGCAACAATGTGTTTCAACTTGCAATGCAACAATGTTGCGAGACAAGTTGGAGGAAAATGTTGCCGTATTACCGGACCTTAGATGAGCTTGGCGATATAGCTTTAATTTTTTTACCAAACAGCGCGCGCTCTCATTGGCTTTTTCGAATTCAAATGACAACTGTTTATCTCAAAAATTCTTTGAAAGGGTGACATTATGTGTTGACGAATGATCACTCGTTCCAATGTCTTCCTTGTAATATATGACAAATCAACGATATAAAAGAAGACGTGAACTCTCGCGTTCTCATTGGTCTAGAGCTAAAGCTCGACAACAGAATTGATCTCGAAAACTAACTTTTACGACATTTTGTAACCTAGAACATTTGAAACGGTGCAATTTGCAGATTTTGGTAACTCTTAGGGAGTCCAAGACAAAACATCAACGCTTTTACCCTTCAAGACATCTCTTACGGCCGGATGCATAGAAATACATGAACATCGTCAAAATGTGTTTGGAAGTGGTGCATATCGATCACTCATCTTTCATTCTTATTCTTGACTGAAAATATTCGTTGGCGAGGTCTTAATCGTTCCTAAAATTACCTTGGAGATTCATGGGGTAAAAGATTTGCAACTTACGCTTTTTGCTGTACAGCGCAGATGCCTTCTTTTTCTTCACAACGAACCAAACACATAGCATGAACAGCACACCGAAAAGGACTGATAAAACCAGGATCAGCAGCCGCGGGAGCCACACTCTGCGAATTCCTGTGAAGTAATAAAAGCGCCGAAATACAGTTTAAGACTTTTTGACAACTGTAGAATCTATAGCTAAACAAATGTCTTCACTTTGCCTTGTTGAACATCAAAAGTGCTTCTTTGTAAGAGTGTATTAAATTATTGGAGAGGCATTTTTTGTATGATGTATGATGTTCTCTCCGGGCTCGTTAATGTGGTTTTAAAGTACAGTCTTTGTATAAGTAGTTGTTGCAGCAGTTATTTGGGAGATAACGCAACACTTCTAGTCCTTGCTTGTCCGAATAATTATAGCGCAACGAAAGTGTCAGAAAGGGCGTCGCTGCAAATAATGAATGTGAAAGACACATGCACATTAGAAGACTGAAGCATTTTTATGTGAACAAAACTCTAGCACTCACCTGAAGGCCGAGAAGAAAGCAAAGCAGAAGTGGTCGGACTTTCAGTCGTTGCTTGAACTAGAAAAGATATCAACTTCATTGACTTAATAAATATTTGTAAAATATATCCTACCTAACGACGAAAGGTGTACGAAATTACAGCTTTATTGAAAAGAGATTTTTGGGCGGTTCAATTTTAGGTGTACATGAACTGAACGTCTCATCCAAAAT
>JAHPZR010021906.1:7500-17500 GCA_019787425.1 Platygyra sinensis
TTAATTTTCTTTTGTACGGCGTTAAATCTGCAAATTATGATATCAACTGTGCTCTATTTCGCGAAGTCCAGACTTTTATAATCAATACTAATCGCTTTTCGATGGCCACTGTTTACTTGTTTAATTAATACATTTGTAATTATGTAAATTTATTTGTTGTAACTTAGTCTTTGTGTGCTGTTTGTGTCTGTCTGTTTCTTTTAGACTGATTATTGTATTATTGTAAGCCCCCTTGATAAGCCTAGGCACTTTTGGGGCAAACAATAGAAAATATGTTTAAATAAATAAAAAAAAAATGACTGGGCCCTTGTTTTGCTATATAACAAATCACTTAATGGCTGGTCCCTTGGGGAACAGTGAATTTTTTTTTCCCTCGAATCTCAATGTTTCCCTCGACTTCATCTCGGGAACCAAAATTCACTGTTCCCCAAGGGACCAGTCCTTAAGTGTTAATTGTTAACCCTCGATATACGATAAAGGCTTTATCCTATCCTACTCCATTTACTAGGTGAGATCTACTAGGAAGGTATTCCAGGTAACCTATATCTGCAACGAAAACGGTTCCCATCTCTAATTTAGCCATGGTTAGCAATTTAAAAACAACGGATTGGTAGAATATATTTGGACGCGAAGAACGTCATTGACCAGAAATTGCCACGTGGTAAGCACCCAATGCTAATTTATAGACGACTCGTGTTAGATAATCCATGTAGGTGAGCAACGAAGTAGAACAGTCTAGCTATAAAAAATATAATTCCTTTGCGTTTTAATCTTTCAAGGCTCTTACCTGTCGGCAGGTCATCAAATATTTTCAAGTCAATGGCAGCTTTTGTATTGATTTCATCCTTACAAAGCCAATGGCAACTGTAGGTCCCTCCGTCATTTTCCGTAACGTTAAAAATAGAGAGAATGAATTCTATCTTGCATTTGCTTCGTATTTTCTTCACGACTAGTTCGTTTTTTTCACCCCCTTTCAATTGCACCAGGTTGTCATCTAAGTACCACTTTCCTGAACAAAAGGATAGATCGGGATTGTCAATCCAGCATGACAGGTTGACGTTAGAATATTTGGCTGCGAGGACCTCCAGTGAGTCGACGGTCAGGCTTGTTGCTCTAGGACCTACATTAAGAAAAAAAAGTTATCCGGCCAAAGGGGACTTTAGAAAAGGACTTCAAGAAATTCTCCAAAAAATAATCTACTAGTCTACTCTTCTTCGCTGAACTCTACCATACTCTACTCTACTCTACTCTACTCTACTCTACTCTACTCTACTCTACTCTACTCTACTCTACTCCACTCCACTCCACTCTACTCTACTCCACTCCACTCTACTCTACTCTACTCTACTCTACTCTACTCCACTCTACTCCACTCCACTCTACTCCACTCCACTCCACTCCACTCCACTCCACTCCACTCCACTCTACTCTACTCTACTCTACTCTACTCTACTCTACTCTACTCCACTCTACTCCACTCCACTCCACTCCACTCTACTCTACTCCACTCTACTCTACTCTACTCTACGTTACTCTACTCCACTCTACTCTACTCCACTCTACTCTACTCTACTCTACTCTACTCTACTCCACTCTACTCTACTCCACTCTACTCTACTCCACTCTACTCTACTCTACTCTACTCTACTCTACTCTACTCCACTCCACTCTACTCCACTCCACTCCACTCTACTTTACTCTACTCTACTTTACTCTACTCTACTCTACTCTACTCTACTCCACTCTACTCCACTCCACTCTACTCTACTCTACTCCACTCCACTCCACTCCACTCTACTCTACTCTACTCTACTCTACTCTACTCTACTCTACTCTACTCTACTCCACTCCACTCCACTCTACTCTACTCCACTCTACTCTACTCTACTCTACTCCACTCCATTCCACTCCACTCCACTCCACTCTACTCTACTCTACTCTACTCTACTCTACTCTACTCTTCTCTACTCTACTCTACTCTACTCTACTCTACTCTACTCTACTCTACTCTACTCTACTCTACTCTACTCCACTCCACTCCACTCTACTCTACTCCACTCTACTCTACTCTACTCTACTCTACTCCACTCCACTCCACTCTACTCTACTCCACTCCACTCTACTCTACTCTACTCTACTCCACTCCACTCCACTCCACTCCACTCCACTCTACTCTACTCTACTCTACTCTACTCCACTCCACTCTACTCTACTCTACTCCACTCCACTCCACTCCACTCCACTCCACTCTACTCTACTCTACTCTACTCTACTCTACTCTACTCTACTCTACTCTACTCTACTCTACTTCACTCTACTCTACTCTACTCTACTCTACTCTACCCTACTCTACTCTACTCTACTCTACTCTACTTCACTCTATTCTACTTCACTCTAATCTACTCTACATATGTACTTTACTCTAATCTACTCTACTCAACTTTATTTGATCCTTAACACTACTCAGATCCATTCACTCAAAAGGCCTTATATTTATTCTCGGTATCGGACTGGAACTAGCTTGGAATGGTGGCTCATGCGGGGAAATATAATTAAAGAGAGTTAATGTCATTTGCATTTGAAAAGACTCACTGCATTAGTTTCAGTTGCATTTACCGCGGACATGAATGTGGTAGTGTTCTGCTTTACTCCATTTTACCTCATATTACTTATGTTATTGGAAGGCAATTGAATTAAGATCGCTTACATTGATATATCATCTCCATCCTTTTAAAGGCTTCACTCTCCCAGCCAGAAATACTGTTTCTTGCACTGCAGCTGTAGAAGCCTTCCTGCTCCTCACGACCCGGAGGAAGATGAAGTGTGCTCCGGAAGGTCTCCTCTCCTTTCTTCCATGTCTCTGAGTAATAAATGCTCTCTGTTCCGTTGGTTATTATTTTACCGTTCTTCTGCCATTGGACCTCGCGGGGAAGAGGCCATCCCGAGAAATGGCATTCCAAATCCTTTGGTACGTCTTTTCTGTAAAACTTTGGTGAATTTGAGGATCGAACTATTTGCAGTTTACCTAGATTCAAGAATAATAACTGTTTAATAGATTTAACTGATTATGGAAGAAAACCTATGGTACACTGGATGGTCCTCGCATTTTTATTCCTTTGTTATCATACACCTTTTTACTTACTAATGTAGCCAGAGCTATGAAAGTGCTGCGGAAATTTGGATGAAGTTTGCAAATATGGAAAAGGGTTTTCGGGAATATCTCCCGGCGCTGGTTCACCATCAAAGGACTGTATCTTTCGTTTGATGCGTTTATTTCTCTTCTAATCTCTATACAATGTTTCACTCTCAATGTCTATTCCGGTCTGAATTCAAAGTCTTACATCAGTGGCTTATACGTGTCATGGAGTTTAATTACAACAATACTGCGGTTATATTCTTGAGTCGCTAAACCCTATTGTATTTCATATCCCTAAAATTAGCTACAACTATCCTTTGTTACTCTAAATATAATTAAATCAGTACGTGATCTATCGCTTTGCGCACTCTGTTCCTATAAGCGTCACGCTATGGCATAAGCAATTCGAGTTGCGTGATATAGCAAATTAACTATTATCAGACAGAGGGATTGTATAGAGCTTGTGCAGAAATGGTTGTCATTCACTTATTTGTTTTTGGTCAAGTCCCTGAAATTGCTATAAATCAAAATCTTGCTCAGTGATCCCCATTATTTATTATTGAATACATTTCCCGTTATATTAATGAATGTTGACATGCTGAAAATTTGCATTTCAGTAAGTTCTATAGTAACTGAAACCAAGTGTACTAAATTTTAGAGACAACAAGCTGTACAGTTGTAGTTCAAAAAAACTGAAACGTATCCAGCACAGCAAGATAACCACTATAACGTCAGTTTTCTGAAAGAAATATTGACACAATAAGGTTAATAAGGTCAAAGATTTCATTAACACAAATTAAATGATTTTGTATGATTATACAAAGGACGTGAAAAATTTTATTGGCAAACAAAAGCACATGCAACCTTGCACAAGTGTAAAAACAAAAAACCACCGAAAGAAGTTTTAAAAAAATATTGAATGTAGCCGAGGTGCGAAATTCGGCAAGAAGCACATGGCAGCTACAGGAGTAAACGACAAAGCGAAAAACCACTTAAACTGCGTTCAATTTTTTGTGAGGAATACGTGACCGACTGTACGAAAATAAATATTATTGCATTTTCTTTCACGCCTGTCCGCCGAAAGATCCGAGCCGCCAGAGTTATTCAGAATAACGGCAGACGACAGAACTATCGACACAGAACTTACAGTGTGCATATAAACTAACCCGCCCCTCCCCGCTCCTCCCAACCCCCCTCTGTGCCCTCGCCCTCTGCCCTCTCTCTCTGCCTCGCCCCAACACCCCCCCTTCCCGCCCCTTGTCCCTCCACGTCCCGTCCGACTACACAACAGTGTAGACTTAAAACGGTAAACTTGATATCAACCAGTATTAACCCCGACATATAGTTTAACAATTATCCTGCGAATCGCGCGAATATCGTCTGATACTTAGCCGACGAGGCCGTAGGCCTAGTCGGCTAAAAATATTCAAAAATTGATAACAAAATGATTTTCAAGCTCGTAACATTTTTTAAACCTTTCCTGTCGACATTTTTTCACTTCACTTTTTCTTCACACGTACGAAGCTACGTATATCGCCGGATATCTGTTACCTACGGATGACAGATATCGGGAGCATCATGACCATATTGGATAGTGTTTACATTTGTTGAATAATAACTACTTTAACACTGCAATGAAAGTGTCATCGGGCACTAGCACTCACTAAACCGGCGTCGAAACTTCAAAAACGAGGATGACAGTGGAGACCTTCTTTATAGTTGTTGTCTTATCTCGAGTACAACACGAACGTGGAGACGAGAGTACCAGGCGACACGACCTCCAGCAAGGCTTGTGGCAAGGGCGAGGCCTGGGCGCTGCTTCGCTAAACATTAACTTTCGCAGTGCATTCTGGTCCGTTGAAAGCGAGGCATGCTTATTGTATCGTACCAACTTTACATCAACCGACTCACATCAGAAATTTCATGCTACACAGTATCATCAGCGACATATCATGCAGGTCACACTAGCTCTCGCGTAATACGTCGTGTCATGGTAATGAAATAGCATGACATGCCATACCATAGACATGTGATTTCATATTTCAGAAGATTGAGTCTGCTTGATAGCGATACCATACTTAACCATAGTAAGAGAGGGTAGCACATGGTAAAGAGGGGACAAACAAAGATACAAGATTTATCCTAAAAGGTCTGCGATCGATCACAATCATTTGTTTTGCTCTGATACCCTATCAAGAATTGTGCAACTGAAATGTTTTCTATTAGTCAGCTGCTTAGACAGAAGTAAGCACCTATTGTGTTTTTTTGCTTCGCCAAGGTCTAAAAAGGAAACAAAATTTAATCATTAAGAACTTTGTTAGACTCCATCACCATTCCCTTCCATTAACAACTAAAGAACCAAAGAAACACCTACGTGCAAAATCTATGTTGGTACAGTCACATGACATATTCCCGATGTCCTTTGTCGACTTTGATTGTAGCAATACCAAGTCTGATAAAGCAGTACTGTTCTGAACTTCTTGCCTAGCTAGTTTCCAGGTCATTCCCTGTGCACGCTTTCCTGTGCTGATCGAGCAGTTGCGAGTGATGTTGGACTCTGGATCTACTGTTATGGGATCTGTGTGCTGACACCCTGGCAGAGGACAGGATGACCTTATTTCACACTTCATGTCAGTCGTAGAAGAGGAATCTGTTGATTAAAATGAACAACCGCACAACGGTAAATCAACTTTTCGATTTCTCGTACTTGTACATACCTTACAGCACATTACTTCCAGAAGGGACTGGCTTAAAGATGTCGGACTCTTTCCTTGGAATATAAAAATCATGAAATTCCTACGTCATAGAAAGCCTTCTACTGACGATTTACTGCAGTGTAACGAGCAAAATAATTCTTAACCCTGAAATTCAAAATAAAAATATATCCTTGTAGTGTACTTTAGACCAAAAATGTTTTTAAGATCTAGTAGTCAAGGCATTAAGCAATATATAAACATTGGTGTCACCAGGAAGACAAGCCATTCAGATCAAGCAAGAGCTGTTCCGATTGGAGCTACTCGTTCTGAGGCGATGAATACAACCACGTCGAACAAAAAAATGTCGTTTTTGTACATTGTGTTTTGTTTGCTTATTTTACTGCTTAAATCGTCGGGTAATTTGTTTCCTGATTAAGGACGTTCGCGCCCATTGCTACTGCGCATCCTTACCACGCACACAAATTCATATGCCACGTCATACATCGAGCGCGCGTGCTAAGTACTATCATGAACAATGATGATAGGGCACATGGCCATTGCCATGGCTTTGCATGGATTTAACAACCTCTATACTTTTCTTTTTAGAAACAGATTCCTTTTGCAATTATCTCCACATTGTCCAAAAATAAACAAAAAAGTCAAAGCGAGAAGTTAAAAAAAAAATTGAGATTTCTGTCTATGGGACATCGAATCCTGCCATCTTGCAGCTGCAAGGCGCGTGAAACAATGGTCGCTAAATGCGAACTTGTTCTTTGAGGAACCTCAACGGTTAACTAAATTTGCTTAGTGGGTCCACTTGAATAAAAGTTTGGTAGAGAACATTTTACTTCAAAGATCTAATTGTAATAATTTTGGGCTTACAGACACTGTGGCCTTATTCGCTAAAGAAACCTGCGTTTTTCTGATTTAGGGTGTTCTTCCGGGAATTACTTCTCCCCAAAACTTAGTCGGTGACCCCCTATTTTTTTCGCCTTTTTGGCAAAAGTATATCATTGCCTTTCTGTGTGGCAAGTTTAAAAAAATTGTATACGTGGGAACATTTTGGGCGCGAACGTCCCTAATGTGTTATTAAAACTACGACCACATACATCCGTGTGTGCACAACGAACAATAGCCTCTGTATTTCCATGTTCTGGTCCGTCATAGCGATAGTCTACCTATTTATATTCACCGCTGAAATAATTATACTCCACTGGCACAGTGGCCATTGGTCAATATCTACCTTTACGAACTAATAATATAATCGAAGAGTTGGATTATATTATTATCTATTGCTCTAGTCTAACTATTCAGGAGCACATTAATAACCGATGAGGATTTCAACTCACTATTTGGTTATACCTCTACGAAATATATATGGGTTATTGACCATCAGGGAGGACTGCAATGTGAAAAGATCGGGGATATTCACTAAAACACTTCATTACGAACTATTGCGTCACTTATGGTGATCTGGAGAAAAGGCGACTCATGATTTTTAGCTGTCAAGGTATCTTTTAAGGATTTTGTCGAAAAATAATATGAAGGCCTGACATGTTAGTTTTAAAGTGATATCTTTTATGAATCAATGATAACGCTCGTGCGACGCCCAGATTGAATGCCTTCGGAGGCCGGTTTTAAAAAGTTACTGACGATCATCCCGGCCTTTACATATAGGAGTCCATTGCTGATATTGACCAAGCGATCACCGGTTTCCACATGATAGAAATGAAGTCTATCTAAGCGATAGTTGTCGAAACAATCGTTGTGATCCCTAGAGAGTGGTTTCCATAATAATCACTGAACGTTTTCCTCGGGGTGCATAGTGGTCAGAGGGAAATTTTCTTGACGCTTCTCTCGTGCTCTTCAAATATATAACGTGCATCATAACCCGATGCTACACGGTAGGACACAAATCAACTGATAATTGCAAAACCATGTTTATTATTTGGAGCGCTTTTACTCAATATCATAATCATGTAGATTGAGGCCGAGAGCACAGAAAGCATTAATTTTGTTAATTTTGCCGCTATATAAATTTTTGATGTAAGCCATCAATTTTTAAATCATGTCAACAGAAACAAGAAAAGTCCGGATCTTCGAAAAGTTTCATAATCCAGGTTGTTCATGTAACATTTCTGCTGGAAGAACACAAAGTTAAAAACAGATCGGTATATGAGAAATTCATCACTTTTTCGGCGCTCAGATGTGTGCGGAAGTCTGTAAAATGAGACAAACAGGAAGTCTTTGGTCGTGTCCATATGCCTTATAACGACTTCATGCACTCAAGAATCCTAATTAGCATTTCGAACAGAGCCTGTACATATTGAGGTTAGTTTTTAATAGAAGTAGACTTGAAAAACTAAGAGATTTTGTAAGAGTATATATTTATGGACATTACTCTATTTTTATACCTCGAGCACCAGAGTGATATTCCCCATATCTGTTCCGTATAGCGTTAACTTCCAGGAAAAAAAAAAATTCGTTTCTCGCTTTATAGCAAAGAGGCCTGCATACAAGGTTTTGAACTTCAGGAAAAGTTCCTGATATTGTATATGTTTTCATTTTGCGTATTAAATAACCAAAAAGGCATAATAGAGGCTGATGAATTAATATTTAGAACATGCACAATGGATGGCGCGCGAAATTTTAACAGCACGATTCACTTCATACGTATACCTTGAATCATTAGAAGCGACAAAGACGAAAACATCAAGTATTTCACCACAGGAAGCTTGAAGTTTTTCGTCAGGTATTGATTCTCCATCTTTATAACTCCAGCAGCAATCTACAGATTCATGGGCATCGTTTAGCTTTCTCGAGATAAGTTCACCCACGGTTATCTTGGATCGTTTTCAGCATGCCCCTGATCTCAGGCGAAATACTTATCATTTATACAAAACGACATATGATAATAACGTACTGCGAGCGCCATAAGCTATTGATGGCATCAAGTTAACAAATAAAGAGTTGTTTCTCACAATGAAAGGACCTCCCATCTCGTTAACAGTGACAGCAACAGCTGCAACCAGCTTCAATTTCAATGTCAGAAGTGAAAAGCTAATGCTTTATTAATTATGTCTAGTTTTTGTTTGGATGATTTACTGTTAAGTGTTTGCTTAATTTAGGTTCTAGACACCTCACCACTATTATATACAAATAGCTGTTTTATATTTCAACGGTTGCTATTGAAAATGGAGGCCTTATGCGCCATCTTGGCGCCACGAGACAGGTGAAGGTGTAGGCTGTGGAAAATGTATGCAAAGTAATATTCACAAGGTCAAATCTTAATAAAAAAATCTGCAAGCTCAATATGTTTATCACTACTGTGTGTTTCTTAATTTTGATCAAACTATGATGTCGCAAGAACAAAAGTATTTATGATACAAGAGGCGGCTTAAAGCTATGAAATGAATGTTACTTAACTGTTGATCACGTGACCCAAACACAAGTATCAATTTCATTTATCTCAAAGTCCTTTTAAGTGAATCTGTCAAGTGAATGAAACACTGGTCATTCAAGATGCATCTATTGTGTACAGTTGATTATCAAATGCAATGCCAATTGTGATTTCAGTGTATCAAATATGTTTAGTTCAAACGACTCAAGTTTCAACTGTTGTTGTTGTCCGTTAGCTATTTAACAATTAGACCCGTGGCCCTGGAGGGTGAAGGGTCTAATTGTTTTAGTATCACCCAACTAGTCGGACAGAAAAGGCAGTAATAAAGTTAGCGAATGCAAGTTGAAGAAATATTTATTTGGGGGAAAAAACGAAAGAAAAACTGGTGAGTTTTGCTACTCGATGGCTGTGTTTTCACTAGGTAGATTAACTAGCTGAACATTCTTCCTAGGTGTTTGTTTACAGATCGACATTAGCTAGTTAAACATGACATCTGTTTTTACTGGGAAATTTTAAGCCACTAATAACTCGGAAGATTCAAATTACAACTCTACGAAACTTTCAAAAATGGCGGGAGAAGAAGGGCTTTCAATGAGTTCACTAGTACTGATTCTCGCTATATTTCTGCGAAAGAGAAGGAGTTTCGTTCAGAGATTGCGACTAATGTTTCGCTTTCGCTGCTCGGGACTGAGCTTGTCGAAGGTGAGGCATGTGGCATATGGAACTTGGTATGAAAGAACTGCTGGTTGCACGTAATGCGGGAATTCA
>JAHPZR010021906.1:25000-28263 GCA_019787425.1 Platygyra sinensis
ATACTTTAAGCTCGAACTTTGTGGTCTGTGCAATAAAATTTTCTTTAAAAATTCCTCTTCCTTTAATCTCGATCGATTGCCCTTGGTTTACTTTTTTCAACCCATAAGGAATGTTCTCGGTTTAGCCCGGGTGCCAAGGTTGCCAGTGCACCTTCCAGCAAAGCTGAAGTGAGATACCCTATTCCTAGCTGTTTTGATTCATTCTTTTATTTTTCCCTCCTCGAGTTACGGCCGAAATTAAAAAGTGACAAAGTTGTCGTTGCTTAGTTGGAAAGACTATTCCTGTGAAATAATTCAAGCCAGGACATTGCACTTTTAATTGGTTTACAACTCCGTTGCAAGCAAAAAATATACCTCTGTTATTTAGAAAAACAGTTTTATGTGCCCACAGTTAAGAGGGTTAGATTGTTTATTGAGGGTAATCTAGGATTTTCAGGATTTAAAGGAGGCTTTGCATAGAGCGGAAGTGTTAAGGTGTTAAGGTTCAGAAGCATACTCCATTACTTTAATTTCATATCTCTCTTGTTTCGATAAAGACGTGTCGGGATGCATGGTTCTTACTAGCAGTTGACCCCTTTCTTCTGTAGTAGATGAATTGTAAGTTAAATTCGCAGTCACTCTTAAGAAATATAAAGCAATGACAAACACCAAGAACATTGTTCTACAAACGGCCAATCGTCTTCACTCCAGTCAAACTAAACCATGAACAAACTGGTAACATTTTCAGGTAGACGAGGTGAAAAAAACCCCTGAGATTCGAATTCTGTATGAGATAAAGAATGCTTGAGATGGCCACGCTGACATGAGTTGTTTAAAGTCAACACAAATGTTCTTGTAAAGACAAAAAATTTGACTTTATTTGAAAAAAAAATGCCTTTTTCGTGTTTTTATTCAGTTATCAAAGCACGACAGAAAGTGGGATTAACGAGAAATGCTCATTGTAGGAACACCAAGGCGCGCACTAGCAGGAATTTCTACTCCTTTTCTGTACGTGGCTTGATAGAAAGCCGGAGTAAACATTTTTTATCGTTATTGTTATTTTCCGATTACTTAAAGAAAAACACTTCAAGAAAAGGAAAGGGAAACACTACTTCAATTTGTTTTTCAAAATGTACATTCTCTGCTCTACTCTTTACGTTTGTGGGCGTTGAGGAATTCATTTATATTTTTTAGTCAGTCTGGATAACGTTTCGGTCAACTTCATTTGTTGTTGCAGCGTGCTTTGTGTTCCCACACATTTGCTCCTTTTTCCATGCACGCGCAAAGCAAAAATGGCAGCAATTTCTTTTATCCGTGTAGCTTAAGGTATTACGAAGATCTAAAACATCAAAATTACCATGCACATCGCTAATAGGTACAGCTAAGGTCAATATAATTCAGGACAAAATCAACAGGCTTCTTCCAGACAGTTGTGCAATTTTAACAGGAGACGGAAGAAAGCTGGTTGAATTAAGACTAGGATTGATTAAAAATGTAAACAGCCGATCGTGTTAAAGAGGGGATTCTTTAAAGAGCGTGGGTGAATTAATGCTATAAAATGGACCCCGAAGGAGCTAAGCAATAACTAGCAAGTTGTAATTGGTAGCTGCGATGGAGGGAATGAAAAACACCCACCAGTTTGGTTTGATGGTAAGCAATATGCTTTGTTTTTTGGCACTTCTCGTGGTCCAAGGTATGTACACGAGGTCACTCAGTTACCGTATATGTAATTTAGGCTATTGTATTACTGTTTTCCAGCTCACGAACGCTTCTGTTGCATGAGCTGTGCTCTTGCTGAATTTAGACTAAAAGGGAAGGGAACAAATTGAGATGCAAGCATTTTTTTTTTGCTCGAATCACTGAAACTATTTTTGCAGACTGAGCTTGAAAATTCTAAAGTTTGTTTTCCAGTGTCGGTTGAGCCTTAAACATTACAACCAGGGACTCCATCATAAACTCAGTTATAGCAAACCATTTAAGATGGTAAGCAAATATACCATTTGAGTAAACTCCTCAAGGACGACGGAATATTCACTCTGTCCTCGTCCCCGGCAGTAAATTCTAAAAATGTAATCAAAAACCTGGATCGACCGTAGAAATAGACATTGCATATTTTTAAAACCCGCTCGGAATAAAGAAAAGTCTTAGAATGACAAAATGTTGTACCTTACTAATAGAATTGTCATCACTTGAACATCTGATAAATACAGTTTATTTTTAGCCTGATTGCGACATCTCCCTCGAGAAATTTGTGAAGGGGAATCGATCAATAAGCTGATCATGTCTGTTTTAAAGCAGCTTGGCTTTTTCAATCATTTCTTACACTACGAAGAGCTAGAACATGATTTGTTTAAACACCTTGACTCATGGATTGTGGGGTAGTCCTATTTAGAGAGCTTAGTTATGAGCTCGCGATCCGAACAAAATCCAGCACTTGGTCAGCAATCACCTTAAAAAAAATCACGTGACCTTGTTGAGCTCTAAACATGAACCCGCGATATGGTCATGTGATACAGGTCAGCGGATTTCATGACATGACAGCTGTCAAATGAACGTTATACGCATGTCTAATATCAGAGATATATGTTGTAATCCAAGACTGCATGACTTGGTACTGTGGATGGCCGCTATGTTGTGCGACGTCGTCGTCGTCGTCGTCGCTAGACGCGCGCGCCCATGATCCATGCCGCTAGCCATTTTGACCTTAACAAAAAAAGTTGCATGGGTTCCTATTGCTATGCATACATGTAGTCCTGTTTCAATAATTGAGGAGCTCCGCTGATAAACCTGTTATTATCGTCATTCTGCATGAGTCTATCTTGCCTCTTGCGGAAAAAGGAAGCGGAGATATGGCGAGGACGCTGGGCAAGGCTGTTCTTTGTACTTTTAATTCTCAAAATCTCTTCAGTTTTGCGAGTTCTAGAGGAAAATTTCTCGTTAGTTTCATGATGCCTGATTTGTCTATTTTATTCACCGTCAATCATGAAGAGACCTTATCTAGAGCCCTCAACCACCCTCTCCTTTCATGCTTATCACAATTCAATAATAAAAAACCGGGCGTCACGAACTTATATATATACAATCACTTGAAGCTAAAATTAAGGGTGTTTCTAACAGGTTGCACTGTTGCTAGGTGACTTATGACTTCTTAGAGAGTACCATTATTTGTTTACCAGTGACTGGGCGTTTGTGTAGCATTACTTGTTAAAGGGTGATAGTAATGACACGTCAAAGTATAAACGTTGGAAAAGCCCTGGATATTGTTTCCAGCCAGCTTAAATAAT
>JAHPZR010021908.1:0-2500 GCA_019787425.1 Platygyra sinensis
AAAGCATCTTATCCTCTTTGCAATCAGGAGTATTCCACATCTATCTGTAATTCTCAGTCACTTCCATGAAGTCTTAAGACTTGTGTTAAAGCCAGTTTCTTCAAGTATTGTAATATTATTTCTGGCAGCTGATATAAACACATACAGTATCAGTAATGGTGCTGCTCACTGTCACTTTCATATTATGCTATAGTTGCCACTGCAGTGTTCATCTTAGATCTTGGTTTTTGTACATTACAACAGTACAACTTGCTTCACCTGCAATACACAACAAAGATAATAGTCACATATTTTAAAAGGGTATGAAAATGAATGCAGAAAAATTGTACAAGTATATCTTTAATTTGCTGAACTTTCCTCTCCCCTTTTCTCACCCCTAAAACAAAATAAGCTACTTACCTAATTGTGGTGTATGCTGAAGTGATATTTATCGCTTTTATTTCTTGATATTTATTGCTTGATATTTCAATACAGGAAAGGGTTTACGAAAGAAAATGACAGTTATAAATGGCATGCTTCCTCAAGAAATAGTCAGGACCTAAAATAATTCCTTTTACCTGAAACATTTATTCTTATGTCATGCATCTGGAAATTTAGGTAGAGTAAAATATAATTTGGAATCTTTATGAGGACTAGGAATTCGAATTTAGGAACATGAAAAAACACAGGGAATTCAAAGCATTCTTTGTATCTGCAAATAAATGTTGTGACTGTTTTTTCTATGTGATTCAAATAATTGTTTGATAAAATGTACATTTAAATTCTTATTTGGCATGGAAAGTTTCATATTCAGCTAAATTAAATATGAAATGATCTCATATGATACACAGTGAAAATTGTAAACAAATATTCAAACAGCTTTCATGGAAATATAAATAGACTTATGATCACTATAGTAAGACTCCAGGGTACTTGCTGATTGCATGCAATGTGGCACATAGGTATAAAGATGATCTATCTGTGTATGGCAGTCAGTAGTATATAGTGGTTAATCAACTGAGTGTATCCTTTTTCTGTTATAAGATATCGTGTTAGAGCTTTTTGTTCTGTAGTTTTCTGCTTATAGATCAATATATTTGAAATTCCCAAGCAGTGGAGTTATAATTGTAAGTTCTGTTAATACCGAGTTGTGACTTCAGTGTGAGTTAGAGCATCACTTAACTTTCTAATTGTAACTTTAGATGTTGCGCGATAGATACCAATGACATATTTGGAATTGGTTGAATTAAAACTATTCAGTTTGTACATTCATTTGCTTCACATTAGAATTACCCCGGCCAGTCGAGGGTTGCCATAATGCTTTTGTTCCCGACTATACGAGAGACTTGCAATTGTTATCAGCATTTTCAGAACAAACGACATCCATAACGCCGATAATATAAATTGTCAACTGAACAGAAAGAAGTCAACTCCGTAAAAACAACTCCCAACAATGACAGGAAATGGCGAACGATTAGAAAACCATGTGCTTTGTCATGCGACTATTTTCGGAATCGAGCAGTTTCCGAACAAACGAATCTATATTATTAGTTCTCAAAAGTGCTCTTATAGCATATTTTTAAAGAAAAAACAACGATACCTTAGCTTCCAGATGACACGGCATTGATTTCATCCCGTCCTCTGGACTGCTGTCGATAAACATAGTAGCTTTTAAGATTTCCATTCACGTCGTTTTTACCAGGGCTTTTAGGATTGCGACGTCGATTTGTAGCAGCTAGTGTTCCTTAGCGTAACAACTTTGCGATTTTCAACCCACAAAGGAATTCCCGTGTACAGATCGAAGGAAAAATCATCTTCGACCGACTCTTCGACCTCCGTGACGAGTTCCGCCATTTTGTAGCACAAAAATTTACCCCTCTCTAATAAAAACGATAAGAAGTCAAAGACTACTGCGAGGCTGACACAACGTGATATATTTAACACAATATTTCGGCTGGCCAGACCAGCCTTTTTCAGGTTTAGATGTTACTAACTTATAAAAATGAAATTACAATATTATATAGTGGTGAATGTCGTAATACATATTTCGAAATCAAAAGGAGTGGCGGAAATGACGAGCAAAACAAATAAAACAAAGATAAAAAAGGCTTTCTAAGGTTACAAGTTTTACGATTCATCACGTCTATTCATACCGTGAGGTTCCAATGTTCTCGCTAAATCTATTAAAAAGGACTCTCTGGCTTTTCTTATTGAATCACGTGACGAGTGGATAAGTTCGAGTGCGATTAGTTGGATGTCAGTATGGCAATGATTAGGATAAGACAGAAAATGTTCGGCAACAGTGGTGGGTTTGGATTTAACGTTAGTTTTGTAGACAGAGCGTCTATGTTCGTTGAATCTGTCTTTGAGACGTCGCTTCGTTTCGCCTATGTATTGTAAATGGCAGCGGTTACACTGTATCATGTAAATTAAATTTTTGGTGTTACAGGTTATGTGTGACTTGATTTGACGGGTTGCACCAGTAGAGAAGAAAGTGTAGTGTGTAAGAATGTAATGTAAG